>VZRO01004199.1:622524-642874 GCA_013397915.1 Daphoenositta chrysoptera
CCGCCTGCCGGCGCTCCCCTGGCCGTGTGTCCCCTGTCCCGGCCCGAGGCGCGGGCTGCCCGCTCCCCTCAGCGAGCTGAGCCCTGTGCGGGAGCGGGCAGCCCGGCCGCTGACCGCGGCCCCGCTGGAGGGGCTGCCCGCGCCAGCTCTCCCCGCCGGCCTCCCTCCCCCCAAAACCGGCCCCTCCTGAAAACACAGTGCCTATTAAGTTGCTGAAAACAGCAGATTTCCACTGATACTATACAGATAGAGCTGACCATTAAATCGCAATTTTACATCCCCAGGCAGCAGTGGCTGCTGACAACCTCTAAAGCTTGTAATCCCATTTAACCCCCTCCTGTCATGAGCAGGCCCACACTTTTGGAATAATGCAGGCCAAATTAAACCTGACACGGTAACAAGAGAAATAAAACCCCCTTTAGCTTAAAAGTCATGCCACAGTGGGTAACCCTGACCTTCAGCTTTCCCGCTCCCTTCTCTAGGGAGATCCCCCCCGCCGCTGCCGTTGACAGAGGCAGGAGTGGGGAATTGCAAGGCGGCTGGATATCCCTGGGGACAAATTAAAGGGAATTTTGCTAGACAATAGAAGGAAATTTCACCTGAGGGGTTTTCTTTCCTTCCCCCCCTTTTTAAAGTCTTCCTTTAGTAATAAAAAATGAGCCTTGATCGCTCCTTGCCAAGTGCTCCCAGCCTGACCTGAGTGCCAAAGGCCACCCCTGCTGGAGCAGCCCCAGCCTGTTTTGCAGCCTCCCTGCCTCGGAAAGGAACCTCAGGTTTTCACAGTCCATGGCTGGCATTTAGCGCCGATTTCAGAAGGAAGCTGACCACTTCTAAGGTCCTCTAAAACAAACACCTCCCAAAAAAAGAAAAAAAATTCCCTTCCCAGCTCAGACTCCTGCTTGTAGCCATCTGCTTTGTTAGGAGAGGAGGGGAAAGGCACTGGCAGGGTGAGAGTCGTCCTGCATTATTCACACGCAGCTAGTCCAGAAGTACAGGAGGAGCTTTCAGAACTAACCCAGGCAACATTGTGCTCATTACTCTGATCTCATTTGGGAAAATAACACTGTTTGTTTGACAGTATTTTCGAGAATACTGGACTATATGGACAAGCCTCTATAAACAGCATACATCCCCACCACTGCACCAGTGCTTGCAAATGTGGAAGACGGCCTTTCACACTTAATCTACACACAAGCAGACCACCACAAGTTGCTCCCCAGTTCTCCTCTCTGTTTACTGCCTGCTGAAGAAAAGAGCCAAAAGTCACAAAGCACCTTG
This sequence comes from Daphoenositta chrysoptera, assembly GCA_013397915.1. Taxonomy (NCBI): domain Eukaryota; kingdom Metazoa; phylum Chordata; class Aves; order Passeriformes; genus Daphoenositta; species Daphoenositta chrysoptera. The sequence continues at coordinate 623,803 of VZRO01004199.1, forward strand.
ATGCAGGTAAAGGCCACACTGCCACTCTATCTGCATTTTCTTATTTTTTAGGACAGGTGCACTGGGAATACAGTTCTATAGCCGAGTTACAAACCAAGATATTTTTCTACCTGTCCATCTATCTGTCTACAAATACACGCTCGTAATTAGCGAGACCTGCCCTTGCCATCCAACACACTTTTCTCAGCACTCCCCCACCTGCCCTTATTTCTGTATGCTGAAGAGCATGCAAACAAACACCATCCGAAACAGAGCTATGCCTGCAGCAGGAGAGGTAAATCCCCGGATCGAGAGGAAAGTTTGCTGTGGAAGTTTGCAAGCTGCTTACAGCGAGCCTCTGCAAGGGACCCTGTCTGCACCACACCAGTTTGCCCGTAACTCACCGAGTCACTCTCCCAGAGGCCCCACAGCAGGAATGAACTTGCAGCGCTTCTAAATACTGGAGCACTAAAAAATCAGGCTCATTACCTGGACACATGGCTTCTCATTACTTCATTGCTTCAGATGCCAGATCCCTTGATGCTGCAGATCGGCTCAAAAATTTGAAGTACTCCTTCCTTTTTTTCCCCCCTTTCCCTTTCTTTCGTTCATTCTTAAAAAAAAAATAAAAACAAACAAAAAAATAGGATGCTTGACTAAAGTTAGCTTAAATTTGTTAAGAATAAAACCGGCATAAATGTTTATTTCGACTTCCTAGTGCGGCAGTGTACCGAAGCCCAGCCCGCCCAAGCCTCTTTAGCAATGGAGTGGTTTATTTAATTTGTCAGTATAATAGAAGCAGCTGAGTGAGAGACAGAGAATGCAGTGTGGTATAAAAGAAACAAAGGCTAAAAGTACCACTATTTTGATTCCCTTTTTAAAATTACTTCCAAAGTGTGGTATCTATTGTGAAGAATAATGCTGAACAAAGCACAGTGTCTTGGCAATATTCACAGAGCTCATTCACAGAGCCAGTTCTGTCTGTACATTCAGAGGTAGAATACACTTATAAATGATGCATTGGAAGGACTATAGTTCCTATTGTATTCCCAGTGTAAACAAAAAGACAGACAGAAGCTGAATGGCATATGGGCAGCAGGGCCACACTTTATTCAACCATTCCAGCACCATTGTGAAGGTAAAATGGAATGGGAGTTCTCTCTTCAAATCCAGTGAACACATTTTGGGTTAGGCTAACAATTTATATATATAAAACACGTATCTGGTTGTGATTTTGTATACTTCTGTGGAAAAGTGATCTTTAAAGCAATCTAAAATAGGGATTGCTGTCAAGTTTTGGAGGTCATTCCCAATGGGATTATATAGCCTCTGGAGAAGACTGTCTGAAAGAGGGTCTGTGTGGTGGCTGTGAAGGTGGGTGCTTAATGCATAGAACCAAAATGGCCTAAAACAGCAGTGGCAAAAGCTGACAAGGAGGCTGAGGAGCTCAGGATCTGACCAACCTGGAAAAAGATACGCTATTGGAAGGGGCATTCTTTGTATGGACTAGAGTCTACCCTTCTTTTCCCACCATTGCCCCCTGTTTGTTAGCCAGCAAAGACTGTCTGATCCTGCAAAAGGAGATTGGAAATTGGAAACTTTGCCAGATGAGCATAAATCGCCTTTACTAAGTCAGGCGTTGTCCCTGCTGAACAGTTTATGGTCAGAGAAAACCTCTTCACTGTGTTTGAGGGGAAGAAGAAAACACTCCTGTGGGGGAAACATTAAAATTAGGTGTGTCCTTTCTGCCTTTGCTGTGTCAGTTGATGCCGGGTAGTTTTATGATCACTAGCTCTTCTCCCTCCCTTTATATTTTCTGCTGTCACATAAAGGCTCACGTGCTGAAACCCTACTCACAGGATTCAGTCTTTCCAATTCAAGCAGGCATGCCTGTGTCTGTGTGATACAGCATATCTGCTGCACATCACACTCCTTGGTTGCATTTGGAGGGATTTGTGTGAGTAGGGCAAAGGGACCAGACTGCCTTTTTTTTTTCTTTTTTTTGGTGTTGGTCCTGTTGCATTTGCTCATTGCTCACCATGGGTGATCACTGACTGAGTTCCAGCAACCAGATTAGGAATTGCATGTTTGGTTTTGTCTGATGGGTGTTTTGTGCTCAGTACAACTAGGGCCAGGCAGGATTTCACACCTGTTTGAAGTCACTGGAGAATAGTGTCCTTTGAGAGCTGAGGGAGGGTTCCAGTTGGTATGGGAGCCATCTGGAGAAGAGCCTGCCTGACCTGTTCTGGTATTAAAAAGCCTGGCAGAATGCAGTTTCTTACACTGTGATGAAGATTGTGCAAGTTTCTGCCTTAGATAAGTCACTGTCTTATCAAGATCTAACATGATCATGTAAATACAAGAAGGCTCCAGATGAGGATTACTCAGCTTGATCCCTAAAGCTGAGTGCAAGCCTCTCTTTATGAGTATTTATAGTCTTTAATTAAAATCAAATCTGGAAAGTCTGTGTCCTTGAGCACTTTCCTAAATTCTTTGATTCTATTCATAAGAAAATAGTACTTGGATTAAAGTATGTTTGATGTTTCCAGGAAAAAAACCCAACAAATGCTGTGTTTTCACTGAGAGCTGCTGCCTGCCAGAACTGATGCCAAGAAACCCAAAGTATTTTGGTGACTGTGCTTAGATGTCAGCTTTGATTACAGATGTTTGTGTCTTCCCACTAGGGTTTTTCTCCATGAGGATCACATTAGGAACTGTTGAAGCTGTTAGGAAGCGTTTGCAGCTGATGTAGTACCATGGCCAGAGCTTGATCCAAAGTCTGTCAATGCACTTCATGAACTCCCTTGCACAGCACCAGGTCCTAGGGAGAGCCCTAGGCAGAGTAGGTAGTGGCATTGCATATGGATGAAGGAGTGGGAAAAAACAAAGGCTGTGCCCCCCCAAAAATAAAAAAGAATGGGTGAGTGATCAAAAGAAAAGAGCTTGGAGCTTGAAGAAGACCTGGACATAGTCACTACTAGTCAGAAGGTATGTTCTCTTGTCAGCTTGATAGAAATTACATCATTTTGTGCTGTAAATTAGAGATGCAGTTGGACACAATTTGCCTGTTAGAAATCTACATTTTAAAACACAGAGCAATGAAATACATGTGGAAATTCACAATTTTTTGAATATTCTTTACCAAGTGTCTCAAGTCGGGAAACATACTTTCATTCCTGAATGTTGTGGTTTAACACTAGTTGGCAACTAAGTACCACGCAGCCTCCTGTTTACTGCCCCCACCCTGCAGTGAGATGGGAAGGAGAATTGGAACAAACATAAAACTGATAGGTTGAGATAAGAACAGCTTAAAATTTGAAATGAAGTAAAATACAGTACTATTATTACCACTACTAATTGTAATGAAAAGGAAGATGAGAGAGAGGAATAGAACTCAAGACAAACAAGTGATGCACAATACAATTGCTCGTGACCCACTGGCTGAGGCCAGCCTGTTCCCAAGCAGTGATCAGTGGCTCCCAGCCAACCTACCCCAGTTTATGCACTAAGTATGACATTCTCTGGTTGGAATATCCCTTTGGCCAGTTCAGGGCAGCTGTCCTGGCTATGCTCCCTCCTGGCTTCTTGTGCAGCTCCTCAGTGGCAGAGCACAGGAAGCTGAAAACTACTTAGCAACAACCAAAACATCAGCATGTTATCAACATTATTCTGAATCCAAAACACAGCACTGTACCAGATACTAGGAAGAAAATTAACTCTATACCAGCTGAAACCAGGACACTGAGAGATTATTAAAGATGAACAGTTGCCAATTGGACACTGCAAAATCGGGGTGAAAAAGTTATTGCTGAAGACACAGGTGTGTTGTTAGAGGTCATAGAATTTGGACAGATAATACAGACTTGTCAGACACTCACAATCAGTGATGAAAAGTTGAATTTCAAAATAAGACAGCCTTCGCCAATATTTTCCAAATCAATAAGACTCTGTCACCCCTCCATATTTCAGAAAAGGCTTCTGAGTCTTCACACAGAAGGGACCTCTGCATGTTTCTGTCCACTAGAAGGAGTATGTATGAGCTAAGTATCTATACAAATATGTTATTTTTATTTGGCATGTCAGTATATATTGTTTCTGTGGCTATGCTATGAAAATTAAAAGTAATCTCTTTTTCAGTGACTCCTATTATGACTGCAGGATTCCAGTGCAGATATAATCATCACTATAATAGCTTAAACTAATAGAAGTAAAAATGAAGCCAACTCACAATATCTAAAAATTGTCAGTGGGAACGAGGAATTATTATTTGGTGTTCTGGAAAGAAAAAAAATTTGTGCTGTTTATTTTGGACCACTAAAGATTCCTGTTAAGGTAATAAGGAATTATCTATAACCTGATACAGGGAAAAAAAAAGAAGTCTGGTCAGCTACTACATCACTACCGTTCAATGTGTTCTGAAAGACAACATTCTTTTTTATGACTTTCTAGCACTTAAATTCTTCAAGAGGTGAGTGAAAACCCATAGCAGTTGCTCTTTTAGGAAGAAAAAAATATGCTGAGAACAGGCAATAGGTTCTAGATGCTGAATTTCAGTGGCTGCCCCAGCACACTGCCCATCTTATTAGAGTACTGGTGGAAATGTAACGTTTGGAGAAAATGTTAGAGGAAGACCTTTCATGGTTAAGATTGTAATGCCATATAGGTAACATGGCTCTTAGAAATGTGTTTGTCAGGGAACAGAAACAGAAACTCCTACTCTGTATGTCCTATTAAAACCAAAATAATTGAATTCAAATTTCAGCTACTTCCTATCTACAAAAAAGACCAAGAAAAATTTAGAGAAATAATTTTTTGGAGAAATTGCATGGGGAGTACTTTTGAATTACAAATACATTCAAGAAAATTATAAGATGATTGAAAATAATTCATTAATAGATAAAGACTGAAATAATTTAATACATTATTCATGATATATTATTCTCTCAGTTCCCTTGTTGATGACCTTCTGGTTACGGTTTTTTACAGTGCTAGTGGAAGCTATTCTTTATAAATGAATATCCAGAATTCCTGACATAGCTAAAATAATAAAATGTGGACATCATTGTACAGAAAAAGCATGTTTTATCTTTTGCCAGTGACTAAAAAACTTCTTGCATCATGTCAAACTGGTATTATTTCTGATTTATATCAGTGTAACTAAGATTAGAAAAGTGTCTTTTCACCTCAGAGACGGTACAGCTTCCACTTGTTTTCCTTTGTAAATTTGTACTTTATGAACAATTCCCTCAAACACTGTTCTAAGTAAGCATTTAATGATCTAATAGCTTTTCATTCTGTATATATACCTTTATCAGCACACAAGTGAAGACACTATGCATACAGAGGAAACAAATAGTTTCAGGAGGAGTGGTTGGGTGAAAGCCTGGCTTCCCATGGATTCCTATCCTACATTCCCACAGCAACATGCTATAAGGACTCTGCTTCTCCTTCCTGTGTCCTGTGACTTCCCCTCCCCAATAGCCTTAGCCCCTCCCCAGGTCCTCAAGGGGTCTCCTTCCCTATATCTGCATGCAGTTCTTCTCCACTAACTCACTTTTACTATATTTTGACCTCCCTTCAGCATTTCTTACAATGCCACACAATGTCCCAGATTTTTTAAGGTCCCTGTTAAGCCTTCTACAGTTCACCAATTTCCTTAGTTCCTTCTTCTGTCTCCAGCTACCAGCTGAAGAAGAGGCAGCATGTCTTGTGGGTGATTCTGTGCTGCATCTGTGCTTATTAACTTCACGGTGTTTATTTACTGCTTTCTGAAGAGAGAACATCTGTGCATATACTGCAATCTTCTGTCATTGGTGGGTAGGGATTGATTTGGATTTCTTGCCTCTTCATAGTGGCTGCTTTCCTTGAAACAAGAAAAATTAGATATCTCCGAGACACTCTTGGTTAGACTTGGCAAAAGCTAGTAAAGATGAAAGGGAGATGGATATTTGAAGAGCAAAAATGCGTAATGCTACTCATTTGAGGAATTCAGGCTAAAATACGCTTAATAGGTAGAGAGCATTTGAGGCTATTACCAACTTCTATCCATTTGTTTCTCACCTCATTTCAACTATGTCTTTACCATTTTTTGACCTCCAGTAAAACAGAAGAGTAGAAAAAGCAAATTGTGGCATTTTTATTGGCCAGTCCTCTGTCCTTCATTGGACTGCTTGGTAAATGGAAATTTAACGTAATTCAATTTTTTTTTCTTTGTTTTCATCTCTTCTCTCTTTCCTAATTCTCTTCTGTCTGCCACTGTTTTATACAGTTTTTTAATAGTGTTCTTTCCTTCTTTCCTAACTATATTATATTAAAGCATCTCTGTTCTAATCCTTTCTATTGCTGCCTCAATTCATCCTTTTTTTATTACAGAATGTGGATTCTTGCGCTTTTATTCAATAAGTAGCTGTTACCTTACTTTAGTTTCATATCCTTGCACAGCATTTTTCTATTTTAACCATCTATTTTCTCCCTCTCCTCCATTTTTTTTCTCCATTTTTTTGTTCCTTTCCCTTGTCCTTTAGTTTTCTGTATTCTTTCCTCGTCATCCAAACCCCATTTCCTGTAGTAAAAAATCTGACAGGTAAAATATTATTGCTACCTTGTATGCTTTATTTGATAGATTCTTGTTTGAAAGAATATTATGCTTGTTTCCAAAATGTCTGAATGTAACCAGCTGCTGAACTAACATGAGCAAGTTTTCAAAGTTCTCCCTTCCACAAGAAGACTGATTCCTTACTTCCTACAATACAAAAGTAAAGGAAATTAATAACTGTAAATTAAACTGAGGATTATAACGTTTTTCACTTACAAGATACTTTTCTCCCAGGTATTTTATGGAGATGGGTAAAAGTAAGTGCTACAAGTATTACCTTTCTTGACATGAAAATTCAGATTATATAAGAGCCTAGCAGGAGGGAATTTTCTGTCCTAAATTCCTATTCTAACTGTGTTTGACCCCACACAGGTCTTAAAAAGAAACCAAATATGCCACAGGTAAGCAGCTCCTTAGCCTGTTTTACTTCTGTGTCGTTTTACAGGTTTTACATGCAGCTACAGCTGAGTTACAGATATGGCCTTATGGGAGATGTCCCTAGAACTGATATTTGGAGTTGCAGTCATTTCTAGACAGATTGGACTTGTACACATTGTCCTTCAGTGTCTGAGGGCAGAGGGCAGATGTTTCCATCTATGTGTTTCACCATGTTGTTGCAGGTTTTTTTCCATTTATTCCTTTGCTTTTTATATTAGTTGTCCTTTCTAGAAAGAGAATTTTTCTTCTTACACACCACCTACTCTGGTGCTACAATAACAGCAAATCCAAGGTAAAAATGCTAACAGATGTTTTCATGGGAAAACAGACCAGTTGTATAATTCCGCATCTCCTTAAACTATATTTACTTCGGGAAAAATAATCACTTTGCAGCATCAGAAATGTTAAGTTGTTGAATACAATCCCAAAGGAATCTACTGGGGCAAAACCCATCAGTCTTTCCCTGGGCAAATGGGATGGCAGGCTGCACTTCTGTGGGGCTGTAATAGATGGTAGTAGTTGAAGAAAGAAAGGCAACAGAGGAATTCTTCCTTGATACAGAAGCCAGCTTGAGGCTAATGCATCTAAGGATTTGACTGCAATTAATCAGTGTATACACTGAAGCAGCAATGTAATGTTGATGGTTTTAGCAAGGCTACCACTCATTATGCTGAGACTGTGCATACAGTTGAAGGTCTGCTGTGGTGCATTTAGAGTGGAGTCTTGCAGAGAAAACACAGTTTGGTTTCCATGGTCTGCCTCATCTCATCTTTGCATTGAAAAGAAAGGAAGCAGCAAGCATCCCTTTCAAATCATGGGTATATTTTCTGGACATACATTGGTTTGTCTCTTAGAAGAAAGTAATATAAAATAGAAGAAAGTAATTCCTTCAAGTTGTGGGGCCTCAAACTCTGCTATGTATGCTACTTGGAATTCCCTCTGTAAGACGGTGGTATGTACTAGAGATACACCTTCTTACTTAAAAAATTTGCGGAGTTCCCTGAGTCATTACTGTCCTTTCTGGGGCACCCCTTGGCACCTGCCTCTAGTGGCTATTTGTCAATAGCAAAGGTCAAGAGTTCCTGTAAAGGTGGGCTATGAAACAGTGGTTTTGCTGAGTAAGAACCAGTGGACCAATCACCCAGATCACTCACTTTATGCTACTCTAGCACCATGGACTTGCTGCAATTCTCTCCCTTTCTGCAGCCCTGTTGGCAGTGACCGAAGATTATTTAGCACAGATTATCCAGGAGCAGCCCAAGAACCATTATTTCCGCTGTATTATCTTAGAGCTAGAGTTTGAAAAGAAAACCACCTGTATTAGTGCCAATTACTAAGCAACAGTGCTTCAATATACAAGTGTCTGTGGTTGGTGGAGAATTGAATTTTAAAAGTCGGGGCAAGTGATGGCTATAAACGACTTAAAAAAAAAGGTTATGTAATTGCTTTTTTCTTCTAGAACGTAATTTATAAAGTTTACCTTTGCTACAGTCATTGATTAGAAGCATCATACATTTCAAAGCTAGAAAGAGCTATTGCAGTCTGGTGTTATGACTACTGGTGTAACACAGGAGGTAGGCTTTGTAGAAGACGTTTTATTTGGTGTGAGAGATAATGTTTCATAAAGTGTCAAGTCTCAAGTAAAAATATCCAGCAACAGAGAATCAGCCATAGCTATAGATTGTTCGAGGGACTAGCTATGTTTATTGTTGAGGACAAATGTGCTGCTTCTAAACTATTTGTCACCCTTTAACTTTGTACCCTTGTATTCTAGTTGGAAGAGTTCTCCGCTAGCGTATTTTATCTCCTTGTGTTTATACTTTCAAACTGTCATCAAGTCACTTCTTAAACTTCTTTTTTCAGTTAAACTAGTTGAATTTCTCTTACTCTTAATCATGTTTTCAAGTTTTAAAACATTCTTGTAGTTCCTTAAATTCCCTTTAATTTGTTCTTTTTCTTGAATTGAGGACATGACAGCCAAGCAGAGGATATGAAAAACAATCCAGCAGTCCTACTTTCTACTCTCATTTCTATATGAATTGAAGGTATGTACTAGTACTTTACTGTAGTAGTGGACTGAGAGTTTCTCTTCAATTTGCTCCCCATCCTGACCCCTAAGTCTTCTCCAGGATAGCTTTTCCAAGTATGGAGGATTCTAATCTTCAAGTGATCTTCCAGCTCTATCTTTTGGAAGAACTGTCATTTGCTACTAACACATTTTCATCTTCAAGGCAGATTTTTTACAATTTTAAGACATCCACTAATTTTATGCTGCGATGAATTGTCCTGTCCAGACGATGTTGTAAAAGAATCCTGCTACTTGAAAGACTTCAAAAAATGACATTCATGTTTGATGCACTGTCTTGAACTTTGAGAAGGGACATGCACTCACTGTGAAAAATATTAAGAAAACATTTAACTGGGAGTTGAGTATCTTTAATGAGGGATTGGCCAATAGTTTGTGGCTTCTGTGATGTGTAGTCATCCTTTTTAATGACTCCTTGTCCATAAAATCTACCCCTTTTCTGACAGTTTCTAGCCCTTCTGCTCATATGTAAAAGCTCAAGACCTTCCAAGGGACTTTTCCTCTCTGTTCTTCCGAGACCAAAGAATAATTTCCCCAAACATCTGTTTCATAACTAACCCCTTCTTCACACATTGTTTTTCCAGTGATCAAAAGAGCTTCCTCTGCTCACTTGCCTTCTTAGTCTGATAGCATCATGGTCTGGAGGAAGACTGAGTTAAGAGGTTATATAGTCAAGGAATGGAAGAAGGGGAGCATGGAGAGATGCTCCTCTGGAGCCCACTGAAGTGACTGATCCCATCAGCACTCTCAACTGATTGTCACTGTCAGCTCAAACGCAGCTCAGAAGAGCTCAGTGGATGTTCCTGCCCTGCCTCAGGCAAAGACAGTGAAGTTAGCTCATCCCAGCTAGCACTGACTAAAATAACCTGTCTCAGTTTTCCTGGGATTGGGGTGCACAAATATTACTTGATTTCACTATGTCATCTCTGGTGGTGGTGTAGGAACAAAAGTTTGGGGATGGCAATTTCTGAAACTGGTGTAGCTGCTGGCAAAGTGCAACTGGATGAATTTGGTCAATCTGAACTGGTTTACACACTATACCTTCACAACTCAGCTTTATGTCATTGTGTGCAAATGTTTCCTTACTGGCTTAAAAGTATTTGTACTTTTGGTCTAGTTTGGAGTGAAATATATACATTCAGCTAACAAAAATCAGGTTAAACTCTAGTGTATTCTCAAATTGAATTGCAGTATTTGGTATAAACTCCTACAGCATTGTATATAAATGAAGAAAGAAAAAGTAACAAAGAGATTAAATGAATGAAGGTATGAATGAGGGAATAAAATGAAGACAACTTTTCCAGTTTAACAAAGCAATTGATTTAAAATTCGTGAGATAAAACGTGTACCATTCTTGTAATTATAGATTATGTACCAATTTAATCAATAAGGTTGATCACAAATTTTCTTTGAAGGAAGGACTTAAGACTGTGTGCGAATGCATGCTTACCTTCAAGCATACCAGCATTGTTGTTGCTTGAGTGCTTAAATTATGCATATTCTTATATGCTGGAACACAGCTGCAGCATGCAGCACTGAGTCTAGTTACAACCTGATGCTGCTATAACTTTTTGTTGTCCTCATCTTAATAAAATGTGATAAAATAGTAGAGAGGTTATTAGTCTGAATAACACAGCCCAAAGCATTTTAATAAAATAAAAAATTTATATCTTCAAACCAAATGAAGTTAAATTGATTGTTTAAAGAATGTCTGATGGGCTTCTTGTATTTGTTAAAAACAACTTGTATTATAAAATATTTTACTTTCTTTGTATTTTTAAGGCAAGAAGGAATTCTTACTCCATAGATGAAGCAGCAGATGATTTAGCCAGAATGCAAACCAACCGAAATCACCACAGAGGACAGGAACCCAAATAATCAAATTGTCAAATAAACAAAAGTAAAGAGCTAAAAGCATGAGGTTACTATTAGCTATTTTCTATAATAACCCTCCCACTCCTTGAAAGAAGAGAGAAAAATCACTAGTCTCTTTATAGAGTACATCAAATCTCATTTTGTTCTAATGTGTTAAAGTGCACACTGAAAAAGGCAGAGTTGACTCCTGGGGAAATAATGTTAAATCAGTTCAGAAAAACGAAGTTTGGAAAAAGACTTTCATTTTCCTTTTAGTATTGCAACAAATGTATTCATCTGCCTAGATAATCTGGCATTTTAAATAACTTCACTCTTAAGCTCTGTCAATTTGATCTCCCAAGGTTAATTGATTATTTCTACAACAGTCTTGCCAGCAAAGATCAGAGCTCTTACATCTTTCCATTAATCCTTGCTGTTCAGGGAGAGGGTGCAAAATGAGAGTACCAGGACTGGCTTAAATCTTTGCAGGTCTCTTATTTCCACCCCCCGCCTCCCCCCGCCCCCAAAGTTGTATCATGTCTGATTAGTTTCACATCATGGCACTCCATTTCATTAGTTTCACTGACATGGCATTTCAAGTATGGTTCTAATGATGGGAACAGCAAATCTACTGTCGAGCATCCATTGCTGGTCACCACCCAAGAGCCCTAACCCCCTATTAAAAAGGATGCTTGAGTCAAGGGTAGGAAAGGAATGGTGAAAAATTGAACTGATTTACTGGGAGAAAAGGCAAAAAGTTTTGGAACGTTGCTCTCCTAAAATTGACATGCAGCATTTTGCTGCGGTAAACAACCATCAGCATGCGACACAGCCTCTCCGGGCTTTTCGGGAAGAGACAAGCTTTATCAGCAATTGCTGTCGCAGTCCTTCTTTGCGGTGGCATAGGCAACACAATGGGGGATTAACCCTCACGCAAGGCAGTGTGACAACTCATCAGTTGAAAAACAGAACCTGGTCAAACGGCAGCTTTTAAATCAGCATTAAAACCGCTGGCATAGAGAATCCCTTAAAAACAACTAGACAAAAGCCCTGCTGTGGTTTGTGGGGAACCCTCATTTATTTGAAATGATGGCAAATTGTGTTTTCCTGTCTGGAAACAAAAATATTTCCAGTCCGTCAAAAGGCTGGAAATAATCGGAAGACAGAGTTTCTTGTCTATTATCAACCCTTTCTGTTTTTTACCTCTCCTCTCTTCGTCCCTTAAATTTGTCTCGCAGTTACACTTATTAGCAGTTTCCCCTTCCTTTGTTTTGAATGTAAATGAAGATGTGACTGGTTTAAAGAGATGTTGGTTTAAGACATGTTTAGCAGTGGAGGTAAAAGTCTCTGTCAGTGGCACTCTTGTGAATGAAAATTGCAATGGGTAAAATTGCCAGCCAGTCGGTGGGCAGAATTTGGCCCTTTGAGGATGTGGGAAGGCTGGCAAGGTGTGCCCTGTTCTCCACTCCTCTTCATTTCCAGGTAAAATCACTACTGTCCTAAAATCTGAAAAAAGCAGCCACAGCTGTATTTAAGTAACCCTGGAGGTGTTACAATCAGCAGGATTTTATCAGGTTTAGTGTATTAAATGGTACAATGAAATACTAATGACCATCTCCCTTTGCAGTGGTTACACTTAGATCAGCAACAGCAAAGTCATTTAAAAAGATCCAGGGCACCAAAATTAAAACATGTGTAAATTAAACACATGTGAAGTGCACAATATGTGGCAAATTAGTACAGAAAATACTGAGAAATGTGCATCTTCAGGGTTTGCCTGCACACCGTGATGTGACAGGTATTATTGCCCTTTGTACAATTATTTAAACCCTGTAGGAATTCCCAGTGTCAGAGTATGTCAGCATACTGTTATTAGACAAGTTTAATTAGGATCTACCCTGCTGCTCCTAACAAGTATTTAATTAACTTCTAGGCAGGGTAATTAGCTTTAGATTGTGGCTGATTTTCTGCCTCACCTTCTGTTGACACTTGGCCTACTGTAAGGCAGCTTGCTTTCCTGACAGTGTAATGGATAGTAGCTTTGGGAAGACTAATATCAAGGCTGACTAGTTTAATAAAAAAAAAAAAAAGAAGATGAAAAGACAAAATAATGACTACCAGGTCAGGGTCCAGAGGGATAAAAAAAAAGCCACTCACTACACAGGCAGACAGAAGAGCTTGGTAATGGGAAAGAAGCAATCTGACTTTAAGCATTGCAGAAGAATAGAGAAAAAAGCATGATATTAAAAAATCAAAAGGACTTGAAAAATATTTATTTAATGTATTTCCTTCAACTGGATAAAAGATGAAGCTTAATTCGTATTTACATAGCACTGTTGAGGTGTGCCTGTACTTTTCTGAAAAAGTCTCTCCAATATAAATGAATCCTCGAATCCCTGCTCTAAAGAAATAGGCCTCATTTCCCGTCAGCACAGTAAAGAATATGCCACAAAGTGAGCATTTAAAACAATTAGCATAGACCAAATGAACCATAGCAAATTGGTCAGGTCACCATTTAACCCGTTGGTGGCTTCTTGAAGAGCTCTGTGATTTCCAAGGCTGTAGCTTTTGATATATGGTATGCTATTCTTCTACCCAGTCCTGATATATCATTAAAAATAATGGGACTGCATTCAGTGCCGCAGCTACAAAAATTTTGGGGCTAGAGGGAGGGAACACTCAGGAATTTAAAACCCTTTCCCTATCATTAGGACAAAAGGGTTATAATTCTCTTGCATTTTGAAAGAATAATTTTATAAAAAGTCTTTTAATTTTTTTTCTGAGTGCCCCAGGTATCAAAGCTCTGGTTCTTCCAAACGTGCCTTTAATAGAAATATGCTAGTATTGCTCCAAAGCATTCCCTCTTGCAGAAATACTGCTGCTGGGGTTTCCATCATTGTTAGAGTAGGTGAATGTTCTCCAAGTCAGGCTCAGCCTGACTATTTATATTAGCCCAGAAATACCCAAATAATCACCAAAATATTGTTTGAAGGGGGACCCACGTGTTTCATATACATTTTCATTATAGCATTTCAGGTGACTTACGAAGACTCATGTTTGTTTCACATTTCTGCAGCAGCTCTGCTCTGTGAAGAGGTGGCAGTGCCGTTGAGCTGAGCGGGGGAAACCAGATCTAGGACTGCAGTACTGCTCCACAGGTGTCTGCTGAAGAGCCAGGAAGGATGGTGTGCTTGATATTCCTCTCTGAGGTTTAATAAATGTCATCCTATAAGCTGACCATCTCCTTTACAAGAAGGCCAAGGACTGGACTGCAGTTATAATGAGATGGTTAAAAGATATACCTGCATCCCATTTGTTCACAGCCATGAAAAGCATTCCTAGACCATTGAAAGCAACCACCAAGGTGCTTTTAGCAGTCATAAACTAACAATAATAATTTTGGATAATTTTAACAATAGCTAACTTCCTGTTTGGTGAAAAATGACATTAAAATAAATTCTGAAATAGATATTTTGGTTGTGGGTTTTTTGTTTGTTTGGGGGTTTTTTTGTGTTAGTTTTGGTTTTGAGATCACAAAGTTTGTACTTTTATTATCAGCAGAGAAAACAGACCTCTTGCATCTAAAATAGGGTTAACTAGGAAATGCCTCAGCTGACTGTAGCCTTCTTTTGATGTAGAACTCTGATTTTATGCTGTTCTGTAAAACAAGAGTGTAGCTGGAGTTAGGTTCAGGACCCTGGGAGAAACCTATGCGGCACTTTGTATGTGTTAAAGAAAACTCTTTGGAGTAAGCCATTATTCATTCTTCTCTCTCATACAAACAGGTCTATTAAGAGAAAAGGAGGAACAGGAAAAACTAGTCAAAATGTTCAAGAATTATAAAGGTTGCACAGATCACACTTTCCCTTTCCTGGGTTGTTCAAGTGTACTAGCTAAAAAGATTTTAGGGGGTTATATCAGACTTTGAAAACTGAAATTACTGAAGGAATTTTAATATCTTGTCGTGGGTTGACCCTGGATGGCTGCCAGGTACCCACCCGAGCCTCTCTATCACTCCCCTCCTAGGCTGGATAGGGAAAGAAAATATAACAAAAGGCTCGTGGGTCGAGAGGGAGAGATCATCCACCAGTTACTGTCATTGGCAAAACAGACTCGACTTGGGGAAGTTAATTGAATTTATTACCAATCAAATCTGAGTAGGATATTGACAAATAAAACAAAATCTTAAAAACACTTTCCTTCCACCTCTGCCTTCTTCCTGGGCTTAACTTTGCTCGCAATTCTCTACCTTCTATCTCCAGCAGTGCAGGTATGGGGAATGGGGGCTGTGGTCAGTTCATCACACCTTGCCTCTGCTGCTCCTTGCTGCTCACCCTTCCCCTACTCCATTGTGGGGCCCCTCCACAAACTTCTCCAACGTGAGTCCTTCCCATGGACTGCAGTTCTTCACAAATTGTTGCAGCGTGGGTCCTTCCCATGGGGCGCAGTTCTTCGGGAACAGACTGTTCCAGTGTAGGTCCTCCACAGGTTCATAGGTCCTGCCAGCAAACCTGCTCAGCATGGGCTCTTTTCTCCATGGGTCCACAGGTCCTGCCAGGAGCCTTCTCCAGCATGGGCTTCCCATGGGGTCACAGCCTTCTTTGTGTATCTACCTTCTCTGGTGTGGGGTCCTTCACAGGCTGCAGGTGGATCTCTGCTCCAGCATGGACCTCTGTGAGCTTGCAGGCACACATGGTCTTCACCACAGGCTGAAGGGGAATCTGCTCAAGCGCCTGGAATGCCTCCCCTTCCTTCTCCACTGACCTTGTTGTGTGCAGAATTGTTGCTCTCACATATCCTTACTTCTCTCTCCAGCTGCAGCTGCAAAACAGTGTTTTTGTCTTAAATTTGTTATTCCAGACATGCTTCCATTGTTGCTGATGGGCTTGGCCTTGGCCAGTGGCGGGCCTGACTTGGAGATGGCTGAAATTGGCTCCTTTGGACATGAGGAAGCTTCTAGCAGCTTCTTACAGAAGCCACCCCTGTAGCCCACCCACTACCAAAACCTTGCCATGCAAACCCAATACATATCTATTTCCCTATCCTTAGGATGCCTGCAGCATCACAGCCTGAGTCAGAAATGCATAATGTCTGCCTGGAAGCACCTATGGCACTGCACAGAGATAGAAAACTTTGAAGATCCTCAAAGTTTTGCAGAATTTGCACTTTGATAGAGCTTCCCCTTGGATGTCTCCACACAACTTCAGGCCATTCCCTTGGGTCTTGTCATTCATTGGTCACCACAGAGGAAAGATCAGTGTCTGCCCCTCCTCTTCCCCTGACAAGGAAATTGTAACTGCAATGAGGTCTCCCCTCAGTCTCCTCTTCTCCAGGCTGAACAGACCAAGTGACCTCAGCTGCTCCTCACACGGCTTCCCCTCAAGGCCCTTCACCATCTTGGTTGCCCTCCTTAGGATGCTCTCCAATAGTTCACTGTCTTTCTTGTATTATGGCACCCAATTCTGCCCCCAGCACTGGAGGTGAGGCCGCCCCAGCTCAGAGCAGAGCGGGACAATCCCCTCCCTTGCCCCGCTGGCCATGCTGTGCCTGATGCCCCCAGGACAGGGCTGGCCCTCCTGGCTCCAGGGCACTGCTGGCTCATGTTCAACTTGCCATCGACCAGGACCCCCAGGTCCCTTTATGTGGCACTGTTCTCCAGCCTCTCATTCCCCAGTCCTCCATGATGCCATTGTCTGTTTGCCAAATACCCATGATGCATTTTCTAGTGGAACCATCATTAAGTAAGAGATGAATGGACCTTCCATAGCAGACACAGATATTAGAGGAGTATTTAATGAAACTGATTAGCAGGGCTACCCATAATGACTAGGAAAAAGGCAGCTTCTTTGCTACTGAGTTCCTTTTATTTTTTATAGTTATGCATGCAAGGATTGCATACCCAGAGGAGCTTTTGGATAGCATGATGATGGATCCCTGCCTATAGGGCTTGTAGACAGATAGGCAGCTATATGCTACAGCTTCTATGTATAGTAAAATTCTCAAACCAAATGGCTACTCCTATTGTCTGTCAAACATTTTAAAGCAGACAAATGTATGTGGGTCAGTGTTCGTGACCATATGTATCTATAATCAAGATGAATTGCAGAACTTGAATGAGGCTGGTTAAACATTTAACTTTAATTTAATTCTTTTTCTAGAACATGAAATGCTCAATTTATCTCATAACCTCCTTGGCTGTAGCTATCAGGAGCACTAATCGCACCACTGTGGGATTAGAGGGAATTGGCTGTTTCTCCTTGCCACATAAGACCCCAGAGGTGTGATTATCTCATGGTTACCACACCCCTGTTGTGTCTCACTGCTTCAGTGAAATAAATGAACTGTTAAATTGACAGTTATAAATGAAGTTCCCACTGGCCAGCTGACTTTGGGGCTTTTTGGAAAAAAAAGAAAAAAAAGAAAAAAAAGAATAAAAGAGGTAGAGATACTAGAAAATAATAATTCAAACAATTTTTTTCCTAATTATTTTGTAACTTGCTTCCTCCTGAACATGTGGTATGAAACAAGCATGACAGAGAACTGTCCTGCCACATGTTCCTTGCCAAGAAATCTGATATATAGGAACTCAGAAAGCTCAGCATGAACAAGCAGAAAAACTAGGCAAAAAATATGACTGCTAGCTGTCAGAAAAAAAGTCATTATATAGAGTGTATTAGTAGTTCAAATGCATCAGTCACAGGAGACTGTTTGTCAGGTTACATCTCACCCAGAGCAATGTATTTGGCTTTTATCCTTGTGACAAATGATTCCTCAACTTCTGTACTGCTGGCAACCAGCCAAGAGACTAAAGTGACTGTAATATGCCCCCCCTCCCACTGCTGTCTCACCCAGCAGTGTCTTCAGCTAGAAAGCTCACTCTCCCCTCACATGTGCACGTGTATGTGTCCTGGCCACAGAAATCCCATGGCCCAGCTCTGGGGACAGAGCTCCCACAGGAACCATCCAATTGTGCTGGTAACTAAAAAAAGATAAATAGGGAGGATAAGAACGAATGCATTTTCCTTTTCTCTCTCATTAACCTGTGCTGGTATTCATCAGTTTTGTACTTTTTCCCCCTAGATGCTGCAGATAACTGAAGGACAATTTGCCAGGGGAGACTTCTCTTGATCCTCACACACATCTGTGCCTGCAGATTGGTCACTGCTGCTTTTGAAGTCCATAGGAGTTGCACCTTGTTCAGGAAGGCACATTAAAGCCCCCCTTAGATAGAGATTCTTACGATGTGTTTTTCACCTTTTAAGTTGAAAAAGTTAAGCGGTTCCTTTTTCTTGGAACCAATCCTTGAATTGTGAGTACACAATTGGGCCATTCCAGGAGAGGAAAAGTAATGCCAGCTTCAGTAATAGCCTGCTCTATGCACTCCTACCCAGTTTTCCAAAGATGACACTGGATAGTTTTGGTGATCTGCTGGAAGCTCATTTTGCTTTGATTATCCATCCTACCCTACAGTTATTTTCCACTTGTTCTTCCCCCCACGTTTTTCTTTTCCTTGTTGACTCATGCCAGGTTGTTATCTCCAACACAATCTGCAGTTTGACCTTGTAAATATTGTTTAGGCAGCAGACGGCTTTCTGTCCAAGAACTGTCACTGAAATGTCACTTGATGGGATTCAGTCAGCTCCCCACCTTTAATTCATACCAGAATGGCCTTATTGTGTGGACAAATCCGGATACTTTCCTCTTTTAACAGACCAATGCTCATATACTTGTGGCATTTGCCTGCCACTTGCAGAGTAATGCAGTCGTCAGATGAGAGGAAATTACATCCATTTCATGAGTATGTTATGCTGACAAAGCAATGTAAAAAGGTTTTGCTGTACATCATAAGGTGGAGTTGTGTCCTCTCCATAATCAGTTACATGGGCACCTTTCAGCAGAGTTGAGAATCTGGTATAGAGGGCAAAAAGATGTATCTGCCTATGGAGCTGTGGTTCTCTACAAAGTATCTACGAGCATGGGATCTAGGCAGTGCCTGGGATTAACTATGGAAAACAGACCCCAAGATATCTAGTTAAGGAAGATGGGCATTGCATAAAACCTTGCAGATCCGAATTTCCACTTGAAGGCTATGTCCTGCTGTTAATTTTTCCCTTTCTCCT
>VZRO01004212.1:0-14435 GCA_013397915.1 Daphoenositta chrysoptera
AACTGAGACCCTTTTAGCTACTTATAAAGATGACTTTTGTCAGAATGGGGAAAAAAATATATATTTTTTTCATTTCAAGTCATGCTTTAAAGAAAAAAAAAAATAATCTCTCCCCAAAAAAATACCCACAACCCAACAAAACAAATCGGAACGTGTAACCTTAAATAAATGCCAGCTTCACCTGCTGTCCTCCAGAGCGCGGCAGTGCAGCTCGGCGGGCAGAGCCGCGGTTATACCGGGGGAGGGCCGTGGTGTTGCAGTCCTGTGTAGGGCCACAGCAGCTGCTGGAGGGACGTCCAGGAGTCCCCCGTGCCCACAGGGGCTGCATCTGCCGGTCTCTGCAGGGACAGCCCCGTGAGGAAGCTCGTGAGAGCAGCCAGCAGGACCAGGATGGACACGGACACCCAGAGCGTTTTGTTAGCGTTGGAAAAGGAAGCCTTGAAGTGGGATGCCCACGCTGACACCAAACTGTACCTGGGCAGGAGAGGAAAGCACAGAGTCCTTCAGTGTTTCTTCAAATCATGCAACTCTTCCCACCCCACCCCAAAAAGCCTTAAAGCAAGGTAGATCCCACAAACATTATCGGCAGTGACAAGTTGTTACTGTTCTGGGAGCTGTGCAGGGGGGGCTTTGGTTCTGGGTTTAAAACTCAGCCAAGAGAGCAAATCCTTGATAAGCTGACCCAGCTCATCAGTCCACCCCTGCTCCCTGTACTTCACACTGCTTCTGAAGAGGAGTCACAAAAGCTGCCTTGCAAGAGCAGCAAGAAATCTTGCTTGTAGAAAGCACTGAAAGTCCTGGCCTTCTGTTTGAACCCTCTTCCCACAAGCACCTACCAAACATGGCTTTAACTTGTGAAAAACACTTACACTGACTGCAGGGTCCATTTGGATGGGTATTTTCCTTTTTCAGAGACACTTTCCTTCCTGGTTGGCTGCTCCTGTACTTCAGCAGGCAATTCTGACTGCTCATTTCTGTAAACAAGAATCAACAGTTCCAAAGCTTTGCCAAATTCACAACAGCTTGGCTTTATAGCCCTGACCAGGTGGTGAATTAAAAGCTCATTAAAAAAACATACCAGCACCTGGGAGGAGGCTGCTGCTGAACTTACTTGGTTTCAAAATTCTCCTCTTCATACTCTGCCCAGGAATAGGTGCTGAGGAACCTCTGCAGGGAAGGACGCTTCTCGTTCTGCTTCACCCCTAGTCTGCCCCTGCCATAATGTTAAACAAGTTTGTCTAAATTTCCCCAGAAGATAGAGAGCAAGAAATCAGAAATTTAGCAGCAGCCTACTCATTTGGTTGACCTCAGACAAATAACTTTCAAATTTAATTGCTTGAAATTAGGATTATTAAAAAAAAAACCAACCAAATGAAACTACAGATCCTTCAACAGCAGATACTTAGATTTCACATTTTAGTTCTAAAGCAAGGAAGTTGAGGGATTTTTTTTTAAAGCTCTCAATGCTCAGTAAATAAAAAAGGAGAGCCTCATGAGCCTCATTTACCTATTATAGCACATGAAGCTAATGCAAAAGGTGTAGCCTAAACATTATTATACCTCAAGATGCTCCATCAACTGCTTACTACAGGCACAGTTAGAGCTGAAAAATATTTCCCCCTGTTCAAAGACAAGCCCAGGTGACTTTACCAACTGCTTGATCTCCTGCTGAATCTGTCACTCCGTTCATCTCCATCGAGCTCATGGAACTGGGCCTGGAGGAGAAATTTGCCACATTTACTGCACTGCCATCCTGATGCTTCATCCCAGCCAGTTTTGGGGAGGTGAAGCACCTCAGCATCCCTCCAGCAGCACCTACTTACCAGTGGCACCCCAATCCCTGCATTCCCAGCACTCCTGGGCACTGTTGCAATGCTAACTCTCCGCAGGGCTGACGAGGGCTATACAAATAAGAGGCATTACTGGCTCTTAGCGAGGCACAACTGGATTACCCACTGAGCACACAAAATACCATCTGTTTTATACAAACCATATTAGAAAAAGAGATGTTGATACTTAGCTTGAAGTAAAGCACAAAGAATCCAATCTCAAGTGCAGATGAAATCATATTTTGAAAGCAGCATCTTTCCACATCAAGTGCTTTCTGCCCACCTGAGTGAGGCTGGCTGCACAGCTTCCAGCAAAATACCAGATCTGAATGGGTCCAAATTCCCCTAATCTCGCTCACAGGAATTCCTACACTCAGTTTGGACTGCTCCCATCTATTTTTCTCATATTTCTGTGCTAAACCCTCTTTTAACCCCAAGAGAATCACACATGAACAATATTTCTTAACCAGTGAGTGAGAGCTCGACCATTTCAGCTTCATCTTCTAAGGGGAACCACTTAGAAAGTTGGTGGGGTGACTGAAAAGTAAATCCTTATGTTTGATGACATCAGCCCATATTTGTGACAGAAAAGCACCAAGTCAAGCATGCAGCAGAGGTCCAGCACATGACAAAGAAAAAACCACACATACTTAAAAAAAAAAAAAAATTGAAATTTATGTAAGGGCCATTACCTTAAAGTTAAAAGGACCTGGTAGCTTTTTATTCATAGATTCATCTGTAAAGAGATCAAACATCAGAGTGTTACAGGAGGAGTTTGCTGCCTACAGGATCGCAGTGAGTTTAATTTGCAGCTTCAAGTTTGACCTTCTGCAGTGTTTGTTTAAGCAAAGAGCAGTCTCAGAAAGCAGAAATGAGATCTCAGGAAAAAGCTTACTATTTCATCAAGTTCATAACATTCACAGGAGGTTACCCATCCTCTGCAAGCATCAATTCTGTCACTATCATCAAATATATTCTATTATTGAGGCAGTGTCCTGTTACAAGACTTTCACAGTCAGGACTGTGATTCAAAAGGCTCCTGCAAGGATCCTACTGGTGTGTAAAACTACTTCCCTTTTGGTTTTTACAGGACACATCCTATTTTTCAGAGTTTAATACTTCTCTGGCAAAGCCACAAGTGCACAGCTCTGTCTGCAAACCTGTCTGCTTAGAGGGGGAAATAGAGGCCCCCTGCACTTGAGAGGTTTGTAATTCCCATTTAGAAAAGGGCAGGGTGCACCTGCAGAGAGCAGCCAAAGCTCAGCTACCAAGAAATAGCTACTGTGAATGCTCCAGTGTGAACAAGCACCCAAATTTACTGCTCACAAGGAATAAGATTATCAACAACACATGCCATGCACTTTTCTGAGAGCCAGAACATTCCTGTGTACTTGCAATTGTCCCACACACACACGCTGAGATCCATGACAGTTTAGGTACAAGTTGAATTTCAGAGAGCTGCTTTTAATACCGTTAATAAATTGCTATTTCCCCCCTTTTTTAGGAGAGGGGATAAAACAACCATATAATCCCACCACCTAAGATGTGGAGGGATTATATAATTATTCTGCAGCTATAAGGGTCTGTCTGGCAGGTGCTAGCAAGGGGAAAGAGGCTTTTCCTGGTTACCTCTGTCTCCAAGGGAGCTGAAGGACCTCTCGTTCTGGAGCAGGACCTGCTTGAGCTCCTCGAGCTCCGCGTGTTCTTTGGCGTACATGCGCTTCAGGTTCTCCACGTGCTGGATCATCACCTCCACAGCCTTGCTCACCCGGCTCTCCTGCGGGAACAGGGAAAGCAGCAACTCTCAGGAACTGCTTTGTGTTTGGAGATTTCCCCCCTCAAGCATCTGCTCTCCTCTGGTATCACCATGGTAGAAGAGCCTCTCACTTTTGTCCTCCCTTTCAAAGCTTCACTACAACACACATCCCAACACATACTCAGGTTTCACTTCTCCAGGGATCACTCTTGTTGTAAAATAAATAGTCTTCAGTTTGCCAAGCCCTTACAACTCATCATCATCTCCTCTGATCTACGGTCTCAGCTGTCACCATACATTTGCTGGTATTGCCAAGCCATATTTTCATGCTGCTCTGGGGTATTATACACAACTACACCTAACATTTGAGGAGGACTTTGTAATTTTCCATAGGCTTAGCTGATTACTGCCCTTTCCATAAAGCACAGAACCACCTTTGCAGCATCAAAAGTTTGTTTTTTTTTTTTTTTTTCCAGCCAGAGCCTTATTTCTGCTGTGGGTTTTTGCACAATTCTAGTGCAGCATAGCTGCTCTCAGTGCCTGGGATTCATTATAGTAACAGAGTGAGAAGGCTAGGACTAAGCTGTCCTGGCCACTTTACACTATATACATCAGATTCCCAAATCTAATCCTGGAACCAGAAGCCCAGCAAGCAGATGTGGCTATCCCTTCACATGTGGAAGACTGTAGTTTTGTACAAAGTACTTTTAAGATTTCATAAGTTAACCTACGAAAACTCCCAACATCTCTGCTCTGCTGGCGACCCGGGCTGCGTATTGGCTTAGGAACTGCAGGCTTTTCTGCAGCTTCTTAATGATCTCCTGTGCTTGGTTATCTTCTTCACACAAAGGAACTAATGCCTAAGAGCACACATTGATAAGAAAACTGGCATGAGCTATTAACAGAGAACAAAGGGTTGAGCTGATGACACTGAGGAGTTGGGTTCAGGCCCACATCGACATCCTCAATCAGTTTAACTTGGATAGAGAGCTCCAGTGGGCAGAGACTGGAGCATAAAATCAGCTGAAGCAGGGGTCAGATGTTTGTGCAACAGAAAAATTCCCTGCTACCTGAGCAGACAGTGTACTTGGATCAAAGTTACCCCTCATAATCTCTCACATTTCAACTGCATTGCCCCAGAACTTCATTCAGATTTGCTCATCATGTGTCCCATGCACACACACCCCCTTTAAAGAGCTGTTTTAAGAGAGACACTTGCATCTACTTATGCCATCCACCCTACCAGCTCTGGCCAATACTGACCTCTAACATCTTCACAGCATTTGTGATCTCCCTTTTCAAGTTTTCTTCAGCCAAGTCTCGGGACCTCTCTTCAAGCTTCACCCTCTTGTCCAAGGTAAACAAGTCACATTTAAAACCTAAAGACAGCCTCAGAAATTCAGCCTGTTGTGGGAGAGGAAAAGATTACAGAGTAATCCAAGTGATGCAGAAGTTTAAGTAGATTTGATTGCTGACATGACATTTGGGACTATACCCTGTGAACAAAGTTTAGGAGAGATAAAGAAGAGTAAAGGAACATGACCCACTTCCTCAAAGCAGGTCTTCCCATCTGTAGTGATGGGGGGAATGTTCTGTAGTCAGAAGAGGTGACATCCTGGCAGCACAGTGTGCCATCTGTGCCTTTTGACAAAACTGTCTTAAATCAGCACATTCTGCCTGGGAGGAGGTCACAGCTATGCTCCTTCAAGCTTGCAAACAAATGTCACAGTAGTGACAAGTCTTTGTTCAATTTTACAAATTTCCACCTTTCTCCATCCCATCTCTTGCAAAAATTTCCATTAGGCTTGGAAAGAGAGATTTCATAAGTTAACCTACAGAAATACATCCAGTTTGATCTGGAGCATTCTTTTACATAGGAGGAGATACTAATCAGGGTTTATCTACAAGATCTCTGTTGTCTGAGATACTTCAGGATACAAGGAGGTGAGACTTACCTCCACTTCCTTCTCACTTGGGGAGTCACTGTAGGAGAAGAAAAAGAACCATGGAACAGACTGTGGCTTTAAATTCATACCTGCAGGTGATCACTAAAAGTCAAGTCACTTACGGCTCATTTTGCTTGGTTTTGTCTCCTTTAATGCCACCTGCAGTGGGTGAACTCCCTGAGAAGAGACCAAATAAAAAGTTTCCAGACCAAAGTGAAAAAACAGCCTCACCAAACCAGCCTGTGAGAGTCTTCTAAGCTTCCACAGAAGCCCCTATTCAAGATTTCCAGTGTTGAGCTGTTGCCACTCAAAACAACTCGTGTGCCTCAGGTTCTATTCATTGAGAGGCACCACAGCACTGCCACTTGTACAAAGCCCCAAAAATTAGTTGTTATGGGGACTTCAGCTGGCATCTTATTAGCACAGAAATGGTTAATTGCAGAGTTTGGCTTCAGGATGTTATGTAGGTAGGACTTACTACCTTCACCTTTTAGTGAACTCCAAAGGCAAAAGAGGAAGTGATTTGAAAAGTGGAGATGTCTAAGAAGAAACAAAATCCTGCCTCTCTATATTATATATAGTACAGGGATGCTTCTTTTACAAATCTTTGGGGAGAGCAGGAGTGCCAGAACTGTTTCAAATATCCTAACTCCTTTGCAGCTAAGAATTTTCCTTCTGTCTAGAGGAACATAGAGCTGGTTAGATGACTATCTGCAGAAATCAGAGCAGCAGATTTTGCATGTCACCACTGTCCCTCTCTTCATTTTCATCTCCAATTGCAGCTACTGAGCCTTAAAACAAAAACCCCTGGTCATGTTTGGTGTGGGACAGGCAGCTCTCTGCACCTCTCTGCATAGCTCTGAACTCAGCTGACCAAGACTCATTACTGCAGTAATGTTAATTTGTTCAGCAAAACCCTCTTACCTTTCCTGCTGGGAACCACAGCTGGTGCTTCCTCACTCCGCTCTTTATTATTTTTCTTTTCCTGGTCCACCTCCTAAAGGCACATCAGAGCAGTTACAGCAAGAGAGCAGCCACACCACCCCTGAAGGGGCCTGTCCCCTCCTTTGCCACTGCTCAGCCAAACTAGTTTGGCTGTTCACTGTCACCAGGACTCTTACCGGGTCTTGCTTCAAAATATTTTGAAACACAGGCTTGTGTTCTTCCATCACCAGGCAGGATTCCTTCTTGATCTGATTTGGTCCTGTGGAGAAACATTCCCAAACCCAAATGTAACAATTAAAAAGACACACCAATCTTCCAACACCCACCGTTTTAGCCATGGGCCAACAGTGCTAAAAAACTGCACCAAATGCCAGGAAAGACCACTAAGAAAGAGAGGCAGCAGCAAAGAACACTATAAAGACACATAGGAAGAAGTGTGATGATAATTATGACTGGAAAAAATACCAATAAGAAGTGTTAAACATCTACAGCTGAGAATATCATGTACTTCCTGTAGTCGAAGATGCAAGAATTAAAGTAATATTCCCTCAGATAAATAAATTTATTCTTTTGCTACCAGCAAGGAGGTTTTTGTTTTTGTTATGTTTGCTGTTTAAAGAGGCAGCTTATAATTAATATTTATACCTTTAAGGAGATCTAAAATACTTTGTTTTCTTCTCTGTTTATGCAGTCACACACCAGTGTGAGCCAAAGAAATGGCACAGGGAAAAACAAAAAGAAAACAAAAGCCAACGAAAACTCCAGCTTCAGGTTTGAAGCCTGCAAGGGGAGATTTATCAGCTGTAATACTAGAAACACTTTCTTTTCAGGTATGTACAACAGGCAGCTGGATTCTCAGACTTTAAAGCTATTGGGACTCTTTTTGTTCTGTTCTGCATATCTGTTTTCTCTTTGCCAAAGGCACTTGGATCACATAAGAAAACTAACAGTAGCGGGAAGTTCATAGAAAGAAAATGTTTTAAATGAAGGGACAGAATTAGATTTCAGGAAGACAGTACTGAGGAAAGAAACAAAACCAAACAAGAAACTATAGTCTTATACTGAGGTAAAGATTTAAAAAAAAATATTACAAACAAGCACACACAGGTATTCTGTTCTGCTTATTCAGATCAGCTTTACAAAAACAGCTTAAATACAGTGTGTCCACACACTCCAGTTTTGGTTTGGTTTTATGATTTTTATGTGGGAGAAAACCATCAGATCTGGTAAGAATGTGGTGGGTGTTTATGGCTCTAGCAAAGACAGAACTATATACAAATGCCTCTACCCTCATCTCTCCTCTTGACCCATCCCAGCTTCTCGTGCAACAGCCTTGAAAGAGAGGAACGTGTTTAATGGCACTGTTGAACTAAGTAACTTTTTAAACCCATAAAAACATTTTTCTTCTCTTGTCAAAATTGTCTGGGATTTTGTACCCACTCAGTGTTTTGCCAGCTGAGCAAACCCCAAGATCTCACCCAGTTATTTCATGCTCCCTGCTTGCAGTGCTGTGGTAAGGTGGGTAAAAAACTTTATTCCTACTCAGCTTCAGGGACGCTTGAGAGCACTGGCAGGTGAAAATACTTGCAAAAATAGAAATTCTCAAGTTGTTGCTCTTACTCAGCTTCCTCACTTCAAAGATGTGCTGGAAGCAAACCATTTCCTCAGTGGGTGAGTGCCAGGCAGTGCAGCCACCACTGTACCTGACACAGGAGCGGCTGGGTCCTTATCACTGTTTGTCTCCTTTGCTGCGGAAGTTGGCACATCTTCCTCTCTCTCATGTAAGCCCTTGGGTGATCTTTCCTCCATAACAAGGCAGCCTGCAACATCAGACAGCTTTTATTGCTCAGGAAACACACAGACTTGGGCACATCCAGGACTTTCAGTGCCCCAAATTAAGGACTCACCCGGTACCGGTGCTGTGCTTTCCACTGAAGATGCAAGAGCTTCTCGGGCTGATGTTAAGGGATCACTGCCAAAACAAAACCTTTTCAGACACTCATCCACATGATACAGATCTTGATAAAGGCTTTTAAGTCTTGCACAAGACCTGACCTGGATGGGATCAGAGAGGCTGGTAGTGTTGACTCCCCACAGTCAATCTTCACAGAGAGAGAGAGAGAAAAGAGTTAGTATCAGAGTGGTAACTGCCAGTATAAAGCTTGCATGTCAAAGCTTTAACTTTCCCAGCTGTGCCTAAACTATTCCAGCACTGAAGAACTAGCTGATAAGTGCAGAGATTCACCCACTAATTTGAAGCCATCTTAGGAATGTCATACTCAGAGATGTGTTTTGGTTCCTGACTCCATGGTTTGCTCCTAATGCACGTTTTCAATAACCAACAAACATGTTACTGTACCACCACTGTTCCATCTTAAACTCTATGCATTAGAAGAGATCCACTTTTAAGGTCTGGACCTCAAACCCTACAAGTGAGGTGCACAGAGCTCCACTCTCCTGTAGGGATCAGACTCATTAGGTAAATAAAAGTGTCAATAGTCACAGCATGAGCAAGGAGATGGTTCAGAACACAGAAAACTTGTGCGCTGTGTTGTACATCTTAGTGACTGCCTTTGAAGAGATCCAGTTTTACAGTACCATATATAACAATTACCTACCCCTTCAGAGGCCTCAGGCCTCCCTGGTGTGCAAACAGCAGAGGAACAAAGCAATTAGAAGCTGGCAGTTTTGCTCATGTTCCTTTAGTTGCCACACTGTGGTTTTGGACCTGAGTCTTATCACATCACAGACAAAACCAATATCCTCTTGAGGCTTTTAATGTCGAGGGAGGTGCTATATGTGCACTATCCCTCTTCCTCATTTCATCCTGGAAAGCTCCAGCTCGCTCATTTAGTTGTTAGGTTGGTCTCTCTTTATGGGTGAAAATACAGGGGGGAACTGGGGTTTAAAGGGTCAAGCTGGTAATGACTTGTGCTGAATTACACCCACCGTTGAAGAGAAGTGCTGAATAGAAAACCAAACACCCCAAACCCAATCCTCTCTCCAAGAAGACGAGGCATGAGGCTGGACAGCTCCCTACACAGCAAGCACCCAAGAGCACTGTTGAAGTGTGTGTGGAGAAGCAATAGAAAAACCACCTCAGCAAGTGCTTGCCCGTGTTTTGGTGTCTTTCCTCCCCCCTCAAATGCCCTCAGAGGACACAGGAACCCCAGCAAATGAGAACAGGAGGCATCCAAGGCCCCTGGCCACTCCTAAGAGTGACCAACTGCTTCTAGCATCAGGACATGCCTTTTCCCTCCTCCCAACTCTCTCCCCTGTCAGAGCTGGGCTGCTTTTGCACAGCCCTGCCCCAGCCAGGTGGATGCTTCCTCTAATGCAAATTCAGGCTATTTTTATTATTTGAATTATCTCACAAGCTTGAGGAAGTGCAGCAATGCATTTGCCTTGTTCACGCCATTGGGTCTGCAGGAGTATTGGGGAGGGAGAACAACATCATATTGGAAAGAAAAGAAATCTAAAGGGCTTTTAAAACTAACACACAGTACCCGAGTAAACAGAGAAGCCCTTGCATCATCTAGAACTGACTGAAATGATACATTATGCCACATGATCTGTCCCTGCCCAGGTGGGTACATGGTCAGTGGTTTCTGTTTGCAATGAAGGAAAACCCTCAATTCAGTTTTTAAAACACCAAGCTGACTACCAGGATTGGACACTCCCATGGATTCCACTTATAAGGAAAAAATAACACAATAAAAGAGAAACATCACATTATAGATTTCTAAATAAAATAGAATCATACAATGGCTTGGGGTGGAAGGGATGTTAAAGATCATCTCGTTCCAACCTCCTGCCATGGGCCGGGACACCTTCCACTATCCCAGGTTGCCCAGAGCCCCATCCAACCTGGCCTTGGACACTGCCAGGGATGGGGCAGCCACAGCTTCACTGGGCAACCTGTGCCAGGGCCTCACCACCCTCATAGTAAAATCTGTTTTCACAGGGCATTAGAGAATGACACTGTCCTTTTATGAGGAAGAGTGACCAAAAGATCCTGCAGCCCATCCCTAATCACTTTTCCCCTACTCCATCTCTCTGATTAGCATAATAATCCAAGAGTTTTCTATCTCAGCATACAAATTCTGGCCACAGTCTGGTACAGCTCCTCCCAAACAATCATTAAGACTTGGAAGACCTGTCTGGTTTTCAGACTGTGGTATGACTTCCACATTTATAAATCACTTATGAAAAGCCCAAGCTTCACTTGGCTCTTGCAAGTGCTCCTTTATTAAGTAGCCCCTAAACTTTCATGGTGACAATGATTTGACACAAATAATTTGAGTTAGTTACATGCTGATCTGCTCAAATACATCTGCAACTGCAGTGTAATAAAACTCCGAAGAAAACTAGGGAGACTTTTTCTATTGAACAAGGATATTCAAATTTTCCTGCATGCCAATGTTTAGAACAGATACTGGACACAGCCCCTTTGCCTTTTCTCTGGAGCAAGCTTTAACATTTTCATTTTCCCCCTTCAGAACACTCACATGCAAAGCTTATACTAAAAAGTGATAAGAATAGAAAATGACATTTCTGAGCCCAGCTGGAATGATAGAAAGTTCCAGAGCAACAAAGCACAGGTGCTTCACACACCTTTGCACAGCTGTGACTTTCCAGAAGGACTAGATAAAGTAAGAATCCTTGAGATGATCCTATTTGAGGACACTTAAGTAGTAGCAGCATAGGCTGGGAGTTCTTCACCTGCTCTACCCCAGCGTGCTGAAACCACAGAGAATCCCCAGCACTCTTACTTTCTACCCTCACTGCACTTTCTGCTTTGATTTACCACTACAACCAGACCACACTGCACTCACAGGTACCACACACCAGCCAGGATCACCCTGAGGTTGACTGTTCTTTAGTCCCAAAGATTATTTCCACGTTCAGAGAATACCACTGGCCAACATTCTTGCATCATCCCCACCAATACTGGAGTTCGTAAAGCGCACTAGAAGCCCTGTGAGGCGGAGCTGAGGTGTAGATTTCAGTAGTGAGGGTCGAGGCACAACTTAGGTGTGCTGAGCTGCAGTTGCTCCTGCTGTTGCCACAAGAAGACTGCAGCTCAAGCCATAGATGGAGGATTCAGGGCAGCAGTGAAGGCAGAGCTGAGTACATCAGCTGAAGGAAAGTTCCCATACAGCAAAGATGGCATTTTTCAGCTGTTACACAGTGCCCGTGGGAGAAAGTGCAAAGAAAGGCAGTACTCCCAACTAAAGCATCCTGTGGCTTCTTGCAGGTGGAGAAAAAGAGCAAAAACATTCAGTTCTTCTCTTGCAGAACCAACTGTTACTGCAGAACCAGCACTGTCTCCAGCCTTGAAACCACATTTAAAACACTCCACAGCTAAAAGCATGACCTAGTTGCACATGAACATGGAGACATTTAGATTTCTAACCAAGGTATTGCAGAAACATGCCCAAACAGAAGGAAACACCCCGTACAGCACCCTGCTGACTGATGCCAGCTCCATCCACCGTGAAGCAGTGCTGATTTATAGCTGAGCCATCTGGACCTGGGTCTGAGCAAGGCACGAAATGCTTGAGCCTGTTCAAAACCACATCTCAGGCATCAGAGGCAGCACTCACCTCAGCAAGTGAAGAGTCCATCATTGTAATGGAAACAGGAAGGTCTGCATCAGTGTAGTCATCAGCAGAGCATATTTTCCACCTGGCAACACAGGCTTTATTTGCATATTGCCCAAACAACAGAGAGATAGAGTGCCCATTTTCCTTAAGCACATAACAACTGAAGTCACCACTCTCTGTGTAGTCAGTCAGCTGGTCTCTCAGGGAAAGACGAATGCATCACCAGCATCAATCCCTCCTCCCCTGAGCAGCAAGAACCACCACCAGGCCCTTTTCCCAACCTCCTCCACACTGCAAAATTCTACAGAAAACCAGTGGCAAAAGCTTCGAGAGCTGCTGAGTCTCTTGCTGCAGCCTGTCTGCTTCTGCACCTTCAGGAACATCCTTATCTTTTAAAATATTCACTGCAATTCACTACAGCTTTCATAATCTCAAGCAGTTCAATCTCTATTTTAAAGATCTAAGGAGGCAGCTTGATAGGCAAAGACCTCAGAATTCCTGCTCTAAGCTCTGCAGGAAAAAAAAAAAGTGACTCCTCAAAGCCAATAGGATTTAGGCACCTAATGGGAAGGTCAATTGTGAGTTAAACATGGAAAATAGACAAGATTGCCTAAATCATGTCTCAGTTCTCCAGCATGAAATAGAAACACCATCACTGTATTTGGCTGGTTACCCAGCAGCTCCATTAAAGAGTTTTGGTATTTGTGAATAGAAGTGTTGCCCTGGATCATCATGAGGTGTCCAGTATTCCCTCTAACAGAGGCTTCTGCAGCTGAACTCAGCAGATGGAATCTGCTAGACCCTGTGGACTCTTCCCCCCGTCACCCCAAAGAGGTTATTCTGCCACCTTACCTGCATTCTCCTGATGTCACATCTGAAGTGGACACGTGTCCAACATCACACCTGTCCAAGGTGCAGATGCCAGAGCTCTGCCTGCAAGGCTGGTCCCAGCTGTGCCCAGGAGGGTTATTTGGGCAGGAGATCTCCAAGGTCAGAGCATCTGTTAAGAAGGACAAGCATGAAAAGAGGTGGTCCTTGGAAAAGTTGGATTTAGTTACAATTCAATGTTTTGGCTAACTCTAAATAATCAAGAAACAGACCAGCCAAGCAGAGACTTATAATAAGGCAACTTCCATCTTGGTAAGGAAGGGTTTGGTTGTGTGGCCTCAACTTGTTTTGTAGATGAAGAGTTTGGCAAACTGGAACAGCCATCTCACAGCAGCAGAGTGCTCTGATAAGGAGCATGTGCAGCAAAACAAGCTCTACTTCCATTCCCATCAATATCACCTGGAATTACACTTCAGTATTCATAGCCTGTGTGAGAAGAGTCTTTGTGTGGTACCAGCTCACTGCTGGGAGAAATGCTTGTGTGTGAAATCCCAAATGCAGCCCCCTGCAGCTCTGCAGTGCATAGCTGTCAGTGGCTACTTTCAATCCTTGTAAGCCTTGAGAGCTGCAGGGAAGTTCAAGCAACTCGGGAGTGCAGGAGAAAGTAACAAACACAATCTACTGTGAAAGGTGGGGCAGTTCAGCCTGGAGAAGAGAAGGCTGAGTGGACATTGGCACAGGTTGCCCAGAGAAGCTGTGGCTGCCCCATCCCTGGCAGTGTCCAAGGCCAGGCTGGATGGGGCTCTGAGCAACCTGGGATAGTGGAAGGTGTCCCTGCCCATGGCAGGGGGATGGAATTAGCTGATCTTTAAGGTCTCTTCCAACCCAAACCATTCTCTCACTCTATGATTTTATTCTCAGTAGCTCTCTTACTGTTCAGGTTGTTAAACCAGGACTGCCCTCAGCTCAGCAGCCAAGGAGCAGGACACCTCAGGGTGTGCCAGTCAGAGGGAATGGAAAGAACATAACCCACACCCTCTAGATCCAGACTGACAAGCATCCTGTCAGGAATATACTTGGATGTATGATTTATACCAATAGTCTTAAGATTTTGGGAACTGTCTGTCAGGTTGACAGACAGCCACCTTTTCAAGCCTTTCACTGCAAGCACTGTAATCATGGTTCAGATTCCTGGATTACATGCAGGAATAGGTTAAAGCCCACAACAGGTTTTCCACACTCTACCAGCACATTCAGCACTATTGAGACTGTTCTGTTGACTCTTCCTGTATTTCAGGTGAAAGACAGAGAAATGCCCAACACTACCAGATCTTACCTAGCAGAGGGGAGCTATGCCAGTGTGAAACACCCGAGGGCAGTGCCCAGGGAAAGTCAGAGTACCAGGCAGGTCTTTCACTCCACGGTCGTTTGGAGCAATGGAGCTGCTAATTGAAAAAATAAGAAATGCTGCTGTTCTACCACACTGAATACATTAATGCCACCAATTCCCGCCCCCTACCCCCCC
>VZRO01004212.1:14446-99392 GCA_013397915.1 Daphoenositta chrysoptera
CCTCCCCCCCCCCCCCCCAGGCATCTGCATAATGTAACACCAACAGTTACACAAATACATCTTCTGTGGCTTTTTTGTCTAGAAAAGCAGAAGAACTCCTATCTGTAATGGGCAGAACAGCTACAGGAAGAGGCAGGATGCTTAAACGTTACACTTGCAACAAATGTGTTGGTTCAAGCTAGGTCTGGAAATAAATACTACAAAACCAGGAAAGATGAGCATGACAGGAGACCCAAAGAAGCCACTCAAACCCTGTGAAGGGGGTAAGAAAAAAAAAGAAGAAATCCAAACCACACTATTTCAGCCAAGCCAAGAGGTGTCATCTGAAGATGGTATCTGAGAAAACTTCTGAAGCAACATGTGCACAGCTGTATTTGACCTAGTGTTGCTTAAACAATGAAAAATGGGAAAGAAATTGGAAGAAGAGCCATGTTCAGCCTCTGATCCTTCTCAAAAAGCAATTTATCACACATCTGTCTTGTGCTTCAGAGGCAATGGGAACCTGACTTTGCAACAGGGTTTGGAAAATGCTTTTGTATGCATGTAAACACCTGCATGCACATACACACAGATACTGACTCAAATTATTTTTAATGAATGTTCAACTTGGCAAAGTTTCTCACAAGGAAAGTTAGTTATTTCCCTGAGGTGATGAAGAAAAAAAAAGCCAGCATCCCATTTTAAGAGGCTCAGCAATGGTCACAGCAAGCACACTTACCTTCCCTTTTATGTGTTCAGCTGATGTGGGCAGCAGAGCATAGTCAGATTCTAACTCTGCACAGCACTGTTGCAATAGAGAGAGAGTTTAAGGCAGGCAGGTAAGGAAAAAACCCCCAAAGATAAAAAAGGAGAAGCAGCACTGCCACTGATTCTGAGCAAAATGCAACTTCATCTTTCAAACTGAACTACTTGCAGCTATCAGTTGCAAAACTGCAACTACAAAACTCTGCAGTTGTTTCCCCTTGCTACTTTCAGCCTTTAATTCTGCAGACCCTCATGCACAAATATAATTTTTATTCACGTGCAGCTAGCCCAGTTTTGACTCTGCTCCTCTGATGCCCCTGTCACAGCCTAGGAACATTTTAGGACCTTCTGTTTGCTGCTATAAATACCTTGTTGTTCTGTGTTGAATCCAGAGTGCTCAGATCCTGAGCTATAGCATTCCTTACTAGAGTCAGTTGGGAAAAAAGTCTTTCCACAATGTCTCCCCCTCCACCCCCTCCAAAAGTTAAAGCAAGTAATTTTATTCAAAGCAAAGCACTCCAGAGTTATGTAATTTCCAACGTATTTCTCCACAGAGGGCCACAAAGTCAATAACTGTTTCACTGCCTATTCCTATTTCTGGGTACTGAAAAAATCTTACATTATGGGATTTTAAACATTTGTTTTCAAGCCAGCCTGCAGAAGTGAGGGCTGATTGTGGAACAAAAATCACACCAATACATCAGGGAAGGTTTCCCCCAGCCCCTTTTGATATGATCACCAAGAATTGCTCACAGTGAAGACCAACACCACACCTGTGAGTCCCAACACATTTTTCCCAGAAGGCTGAATAAAGAAAATAATGTGCAGATTTGTACATAAATGTTATGCACATGTTAGAAAAGATACCAGGTGCTGCCAAATTGTTTGCAGCTGAGTTGTCCTTCCACCAGAGCCCCTCCTGTGCAAGCCTACCTCTCGTACTCCAGGCAAAGGGCACCATACCTGGCACAGCAATTCACAGAGTCGCCT
This sequence comes from Daphoenositta chrysoptera, assembly GCA_013397915.1. Classification (NCBI taxonomy): domain Eukaryota; kingdom Metazoa; phylum Chordata; class Aves; order Passeriformes; genus Daphoenositta; species Daphoenositta chrysoptera. Next base: position 16,181 of record VZRO01004212.1, read on the forward strand.
CTGCAGCAGCTCCCATCTCAGTGCATTAGCAGTTACTATGAAGAGACATTTACACATCTAACAGGGTTCCTTACAACTTGATAACAACATTACAGCATCTCTAACTACTCCTTGTCAGACATCATTGTAGTTTGCATTAGTCTGGTTAAGCCTGCAACAGTTTTTCACAGGAAAGAGAAAACACTGGACATCTTCCCCTGCAAATCACAGGCAATGCTTCCCCACATCATTAGCGTTAGGATGCCACAGTTCCCTGTGTAAACAGATCCCTCACTTATGGTTTAGGGGAAGAGAAGTATTTGGCCTTTCAAGCTGACATCCTGTACAGAAGTTTTAAAGTCCATGGGCTTTATGTTTAGAAGTATTTTCCCCTCTTACCACACAGGTGAGAGGAAGTAGGGGATTGGAGTGGGTAGGTGGGGAGGACACCAGAGCCAGCCCTTCAGTCAGAAGAGGCACCAGAACTGTCTGGCTTTCTGCAGGAACCAGTATAAAGCATTTTTATTCTTTCCTTCAGTGCCAGACTTGTTCGTCAGCCCTATTCTTCATAACACTTTGCAACTTCTCTACACATCTGCCAGTTTATTTATCTACAGAAAGATTTCTGCAAATTAGCTGGAATCATTTAAAACAAAGGTCTTAACCATTTTCAGGGTGGTGGTGTTTCTTTGGGGGTTGATTTTTTTTGTTGGGGTTTTGGGGTGTTTTTAGTCACAGTGGCACCAGTCTCACATATCTGGGGTTCTCTCTCTTGATCTACTCAAGCTCACTTTGCAGAAGAGCTTCATCTATTCAGAGCTGGAAAATGACAAACTGTTTCCACTGTCATGACTCTTGCTAAAAGCAAAATAAAGCAGCTGCACAGTTTGAGGGAAGCATGAAAGCAACGTGAGCACACACATGAACAACACCAAAACACTGATCAGAAGGGGGCAACCACAGTCTGGAGCTTTCTGCCATATCAGTGCAAAGTTGTGCCTTAGAGCTAAAGCAAAGGCTCTTAGAGAATTTTTCCTGCAAGACAAACTGTGGTTTACTATGGAGTTGTTTGCTATGCACGCATATATGTTGAGCATATATGGCAAGTGCATGCCTGAGGCCAAACATTCAGAGGGCTTAAATCAGTCAAATCCCTTTTCTATAAGAGAGGGATCAGACTCCAGGGTTAGGAAAGAAAAAGCCACATGTACTGGACTCAGACCACTGCGTTATTTAATTGCCCAGGTATTGAGGTGCTGGCGTCAGGAGGCGAGTAAGAAAGAGGCAATATGAAGTTTCCACGGCTCTGTGCAGAAGTTGCACGTGTACAAGGCAGTGACAGGATTGCTTTCCACTAAGAGAGCAGCCTAACACCATGCAGCCATTCAAAAACACAGAGCAAACACAAGCAGCAAACAGAACACAGAATGTACAAAAATCAGGTCATGAACCAAAATTTGGTTCAGGAAGCTTAAGAAAGAGGGATGGCTTTGTTAGGGATAAGGTAGAGAACAGCACCTTTGGTAAAGGAGTAGCTGTGCCACCCGTGGAGCTACTAATCTTCCCTCCTAGGACTGGGGGTTTTGTTATGAGCTTCTGAAGCTTTGGTGGATCCCAACACCCACTCCTTGGGATCCCACCTGCTTCTCAGCTCAGATGGTGGCAGATCTCTTCAAGGAGAAGGAAAAGTAGAAAAAAAGGGGGAAAAAAACCCTAAAATGACAAGCAAAACTTCACAGAGCACTTTACTGGATGACCTGCAGATCAGTCCTGTTCTGCCTTGATGTAACTAAACCCCAAAGTACTTGCCCATGCAAAAAGTGAATGCTGGCACATTGCCAAGAGTTACTCACTTCTCTGGTCTTCCACCTTCTCCTGAAGGAACTGGCAAGTGCTTGCTAAAGCTGCATTCACATCCCTGAGCTTCTGCTGCTCAGAAATGGCTTCCTCCAACTTGCTTTTCAAGGATGCTGCTTCCTCACAAGCAGAGTGAAATGCTTCATCTTGATCCTCCGCCTAAGCACAAAACAATATTTAGGGAAAAAAGAAAGGAATAATAAAAAAAAAAAAAAGCAGCCTAGGCTAGCACAAGGAGCCTCTACAGTTCATGTAAATGAAACTAAACTGCATCTGTTCTTTCTCAGGAAGTGATAAAGCTCCCTCTGAACTTCTGCATTTTTACGTTGGGGTGGACTGTGTATGGAAGCTATTTTTGGGTGCTTTTTTTTTTCTCTTTTTCTCTTTTTTTTTTTTTAAGCCACCACAAATATGCAATGCTGCCTCTTTCATCAGCAAACTGTTGTCACCACCCCCTCAAATTTTACTTCCTCTGCTGGTTCCACTTTTGCAGGGAGGCACACCATTCCGAACACGCGATTCGCTTCCCCGAGGGCAGCCGTGCGTCGGCCTTGGCCCTTCGCATCTCCTGGCTCCCCGCACAGAGGGAACCGGGCTGCCCCTTACGTGCTTGCTGGCATCCTCCAGCTGCTTGGTGGCCTTTTGCAGCTCTAAACCCAGGGCTTCTGCCTGGCCAGCAGCTTCTTCTTGTAGCTGTTTGGCAGCTTCTATCTGGTGTTGCCTGCGGGACGAGAGAGCACAAACCACAGGCCGTTAGTGACGTTCTGGAGCAGGCTGGCCCGGGAAGTGACCCGCTCTGGCTGCTGGGACACGCACCAAAAGTCAGCTGTTACACACTGCAGCTCCCCAGCATCCAGCACCAGGGAACCAGCATGCTTTTTCTGCAGCAGGAAGGGGATGAAGGCTTTCTGTGGTGTTTCCGGGTACCACAGAGGAATCACCACAGAACTCGCAAGGAGCAAGTGCTCAGTGAGGCAAGCTTTTGCAATTTGGACAAAAGAATGTGTTTTCTCAGGGTTTGGAAGAAATAGCGGTTGGATATAGAGTCAGTCATTCTAGAAAAAGATACCCCGGAGCTGTTACTGCTTCACTGGTTTGATATATTAGTGTTTGAGAGGGAATTTCACTTGACAGCAAGCAGATGCCATCAGAACCAATACCAAAGAGGATGGCTTTCAGTGAAACCCTTCTTTCCCACAGCAGAAACTATTGCCCATTTCCTCTCTAACTCACCTTCAGTTTTTTTTTTTTGTTTTGTTGCTATCATCACAAGCAATTTTGACACAGAGACAGCTTTAAGAAACCAAGCCATCAGTATTTTTAACAGCTCTTTTACAAGTGGAAGGAGAGCATGTAGGAGGTGGTTCAGTGGAAGGTAAGTCCGGCAAAAGTGTGGTAAAACTGCTCTGCATCAGCTCTTGGGGCTGCCAGGCCCTAGGGACATCCCAAATCCAGGGATGGGGCTCTGAGCAACCTGGGGTAGTGGAAGGTGTCCCTGCCCATGGCAGGGGCTTGGAACTGGATGATCTTTAAGGTCCTTTCCAGCCCAGGCCATTTCATGATCCTGTTTCTAAGATCACAACTCACGGAAGGAACCATATGCCAATAAAGTTACATTTTCATATTTAATGACAACTCATTGAAGCTACACCATTGGGAAATTATGACTCCATCTTCCCTGAGCCTAGCAACTGTATCCCAAATCAAAAAGACCTTCAGATAAATATTTTACAGTTCTCCTGCTTCACACAAACCCAGCAGTTCTTTTAGTGGCTGCACCTGCTCGATAGGCAGTGCCCTTGTGCTTTAACTTCTCAGTCTGTGGTCTCCCTGGTGTTTTCAGACACCTCCAAGATTGTACATCAGTTCAGACACAAACCTTAACTCCCACACAGTGTAGACGTTATGCTAAAACCAGATCCACTCTCCAAAACAGAAGATCATTTCCTCTGTGAGAAAAATTCTTGAGAATTCAGTAGACTTTGTTCCACAAAAAAAACCCCCCCAAAATAAAATCCTAAATAGCTAAGCAACCAGGGGGAAAAAAAAAAAAAGAAGAAAATAAAAAAAAACAAGCCAAAACCAGATCCCCCCTCTCCAAAAAACGACACACATGCTTTGAAGGGGTACCTAGCAGAGAGCTCTTTCTTTAGGTGAAGTTGTTCTGTCTTGGTTCTCCTCAGGTTGCCTGCCATTCGAATAAAATCCTTGTCTAAGGACTCCTTGCATTTTTCCAAGAGCTGGAGTTTCTGGGTCCAAAGATGTCTTTTTTCTCCTAGCTCTTGCTTGAGAGCCTGTGGATTTTGAAGTTGCCATGCAGTTAGAGGAGAAGCAGAGCCAGAGATCAATTTACATGGTGAAAATTGAGTTCCCTGCTCCACCAATTAATATCATCACCTACATCCCACACTATCAGCAGTAAAGATAAAATTCCACCAGCAAGGTGCCCAGATACAGCAACAAAGCCCATAGCTCATAACAGGAAGTTTTAATAATTATAATCTTGCAGGAAGCCCTAAAACGGATAATTTAGACTTCTGTGGCCCTTTCCTCAAAGTACAACTAAGTCTACTGGTACCAAATTGAGTTTGTATTACAACAAAATAAATGAAATAACCAAGAACCAATAAAACCATTTTGCAGTTTGTCATACACGCCTAGCAGATGATCTGTGCCAGGGATAACCTCCACGACAAAGCTTTTAGATTTATGTATGGTTTTTAGGAAGAAAATGGGGAAAAGGGTAAAAATTGAGTGCTAGGTAACATGCTGAACTCTGTATTTCTTTGGACAGTGACTTGCAGTATAAAGAACTGAGAAGAAGAATCCAGTGCTCTCTCTCTGACCTTGCTCAACTGAACACATGAAAGAGTGTCCTCAGCTTTTAAAGAATGCTTAATGAGAGTCAAACAGAGGTCAGGAAAGAATGAAGTTTATATTCCTGGGATTTTGCGACAATTCTAAGGGGAAAACATCAATCTTACAAATACGGGCCATGTTATCTGCTTGCAAGTTGGAGTCTGATGTTCACAAGCTTCAAATATTAAAAAAAATAGAACATCAAGTGTCATGCTTTAGAAAAAAAAGAAAACCAGAAGCCGTTTTTGCTGATAGGTTTCCTAGGATGACATGGGATGTGACCATGTGCAACTGCCCACATCCTGAGGATCTGTTTCTCAGTCAAGGCAGGCTGCGCTCACTCACAGAAATACCACGATTTTGACACTTAAGTGGTATAGGCTTATCAGGGCACATGTGCCACTCTTATCTCCCAGTAGAACGGTGAAAACGATTTTGCTGTCACTATCTACATATACTTAAATATACATATATATGCACAAAAACATAAGCACACTTCAAGTTCACTTTATGTCTAATATCCTTTAAAATGTTTTTGAAAATACTAAGCCCCAGCAAAACATGGCCATAATATATTTCACAGGAAATGGCAGGCAAGGCTTCTAGTGACAACTTTTGTTGACAAACTAATTAAATCTTGGATCATGTGCTTTCTCTGAGGCTGGAAGAAGCTACTTTGAATAGCTCTCCTTTTTTTTGGATCTACTGTTATTCAGCTCCATGGATGAAATTTCACACAAATCTGGCTTGTTCTGTCTAGGTGAAGATAATTTTTGACATGAAGTCATGTCCCATCCCTCACAGGACCCTGAAGGATAGGACCTTTTATTTTTAATGGATTTTGTTCTTTCTTGATCCTCTCTTAGCTCAGTTTCCAAATGCATCACTCTTTAGAAGCCAGAATAGGATTCATTTGCCACAATCAACTCCAACCCCCACACCAAAAGTTTTTTAGCTTCACAGGTTTAACAGGAATATGATCCCAACGTGAATGTATCTTCATAAGCATTTTTCAGCTCTGACAGCTTTGAAGGAGGAGGTTTTCAGTCAAGATCAAAAAGCTACAGCAATTAATGAGCCAGCAGTTTCCTTGAGTCTACCCAAAGTCACATCTGGGTGAAGATACTGAGATGATTGCACCTTCTCTAAGGGGAAGGTTTCAGGCTTTACCTAAAGAAGAATTATTAAAAAACCTGGCTCCAGGACTGGATGGCTCCCTATGATTGCTCCAGCCCTACCCAGGAAACATTAAGAGGCCCAGCTACACCATTCTGCAGCACCAGAGGAAAAAAGAAGGGCAGTTTTCTGCCCGAAGAACGAACAACCTCGAGCTTGGGTGACACCTGCTGTCACCCAAGGGAGGTGAACCGAGGGGTTTGACATCCATTAGGGAGCTGAAAAACAGCTGTACAACTGTGGGGTTGTTGGAGCATTCCTAAAAACAGATCAGTGGGAAGAAGCAGGTTAGAGAAAAAGCCACGTCCAACAGGATGGAAATTTCAGAAATTGTGCTGTCATAGGAGAGAGGAGGAGGGAACAAGAGCATTTAGCTGTGTCCACAGGCACCTGCTGTGGACAGGGAAGATATTTTTACCAACACCTTGAGCAAAAGTCTGTGCTTGCAAGCCTCAAAAGAAATATGAGGAGTAGGAGAAATGCGTTATGCAAGACTAAATTGTAAAACAAGGTTTTGTTGAAACTTTTCCTGTGGAATATACCCAGAAAAGCAAAACTCTTTGCCTTTCACAACAAAGTAAACCCTGTGGAGGTTTTGATTTGGAAATTTGGTTATAAAGCCTCATCACTCCTCTTGATTGTGAGACCATCCAGTGCCATCACCAAATTCAGAGCACAGGGAAAATAGCTTCGAGGCACACAGAAACAGGCAGTGGGCAGAAAAGCTTCACTGTTACAGGACACAGCCTTGCCACTTGACCTCATTTTCCTCTGCTAGTTGATCTGCTCCATCTGCCCTCTCCTTCAAGCAGAGTTTGAACAAAGGGAGCTCTTGCCCAAGACAAGCCAGCAAGAGCACAGCATGTAAGTGATCATCCTTTTCCTCAAAAAAACCCCAGTCAAAGATATTTCTCTCCATTTCCGAGCCACAAATGGACTCTAAGCTCCAGTAATTAGCATACATAGCATGCAGCAGCAAGATACCCACATGAAGTTTTTGCACACCATTTCACTAAATGCTTCAGAGAATCAATTACTCACCACAAGTTTTCTTTCCCAGGCTTGTTGCAGGTCCTCATCAGGATCTTTTACCCATTCTAATGAAGCCATGACAAGCTCCTCTGCTTCAGAGGCTTCCTCTTGCTGAAAAACACAATAAACCTCAAAACAACCGCCTCCAAACTCTGGCATTTTTAATGCTCATCTAGAACAACTCTGCCCAGAATTACCCAGGATATAAATTAGTGTTAGAGTAGGTGCCAAGTGATCTTGTTAAACTATACCCCACTCCACTCTTAAACTATTCTTATTTTCTCAAAAGGAGCAAACACAGTCTGATTATCAATGCCATGAGAATTCCTAATTAAATTGCTGATCAAAGACAACACCCTTATCCATGTAAGCTTTGCCACTGACCAGGTTTTGCATGATAGTCTTGAATTTTTCTCCTGCATATTCAGGCCCCTGAAGCAAAAGCAGCACTTCACGGTCCAGTGTTTTATCCAGGGATGTCCATTCAGTCCTGAGAATCTTTGAAGAGAGGGTAGAGCCAGCTAGTTTATTTTGACATCCCCTTATTACAAACCAGCATCAGTGACATTTAAACTTTCCTGAAGTACCCCTGCTCTGTATTTACCAGAAGGTCAGAGCTACCGAGACTTGATGCTTGGAAAAGCTTTTTCAAAACCATCACATCAATGAGGATTAAAAAAAAAAAAAGCAAGCCAGCCAAGCTGCTGAGTGATCCAGTGTAAATACTCATGTCAGGGTAGGCAAGAGGAAGTCAGTAATTGGTTATCTTTATTCTGGAGAGGCTTTACCAAGTGATGAGTAAGCAGAGCCCTTCCTTGCTTTACAGGTGACTCTGTGGAATCGTGTCTCACTGCAGCATTTGAAGGGCAAACACAGTGACTCACTGGAGCTCTGGGGAGCTGCAATTTGGGATGATACCTTAACTCTTCAAAGCTGCCTAGCCAAGCCTACCTCTCCTTTCTGGGCCTGAAGTTTTAGTCCATGAGCACATTTTTTTTGCTGTTGTTACAAATGGTAACTCTTTGCAAATGCACCTAGTACAAAAGTAAGCAGATATCACTCAGCAGCATCTCTGCTGTTAGGTGTGCTGCACAGCTTGTATCTGAGAGGAAAACACACAGGGAAGGATGGGACTCCATGGATTGTCTAAGGAAATGGGAACAGAATAGCTCAGCTTAAAATTAGAACCAAAACCATAATTGTGGCAGGATGCTCTGCCTAAACTGGGGTAAAACAGCTTCAACAAAACCCTACCTGCAAAAATTATGAGTGGTGGATTGAGAAGGGAGGATCATGTTGCTGTTGGCGTTCGAGAAAGCCAAGACCAGCCTGATTCCTTGATCCCAAAATTAAAAATTCTGAGGATGTGAAGAACAATGTTTCCTGACAGAAACTGGCACCAGTGAGGAAGTGGCAAGTAAAGCTCCTGACAAGGGAACCAGCTGAGCTGGCACAGCTAGCCTGGAAAGATCTGACAGTACATCACTTTATACCATAAAAATCCAGGCCCACTTTTTAAAGTCAGAGGCTTCTGACACACCCCTTCAAGCAGGATGTGTGTGGAGATCCCTCCCTCAAGTGGGGACACCCCTCAAAGTTACTCCTCAAAGCTGAACAAAAGATTTGCTCATAGTCATCAACATGGGTGAGTAACAACAAACTCTATTTAATAATTATTAAGCTAGCTCTGAAATTATTGATTTAATAGCTAGTGCACTGTACAAGGAGTTTTAAGTAAATAATTCTGATTAAAGTCTTTTAGTCTTATCATTACCTTCTATTTATATAAATAAACTTATTTTATTCATTTAAATATATTTGGTTTACCATCAGAGGTGCTTATCAGAGTTTCTTAACAATACATTAGATGAAGACCCAATGACTTTATCAAGATGCTCACTCTAACGCTGAATTTCCTTTCTCACTACATTAGACTTCAGAGAAAAAGAAGTCTCCTCTTTCACAACTGAAAAAATCATTGTTCATGTCTGGTGTAGGCAGCACAAGAAGCAGACTGTCAGTTACTTTCTGCAACATAGAAGTCTTTATACATTGGAAAATTGGTATCTTTTCCCATCAGTCTGTTCTTCTGCCAGCTAAATGCATGACCCAAGCTCCTCCAGATTTGCTTTGCAGAGCAGAGGGGGATTGGAACCGGATGATCTTTAAGGTTCCTTCCAATCCTGGCCATTCTAGGATACTATGAGCTATTTTTTTATATCTACAAGTGTGTTGTTTGCTCTTCTTTGGACTTTCTCCAGGGTGCTTGGGACAATTATTGCAATTCTCATTCTGTGCTTACATGCTAGGATTAATGGCTTCAGGTTCCAGAGTTATCTAACCATCTACAGGGAACGAGCTTTGTTCTACCTCTGCTGATGCAAGACAACTGCGAAGAGATTAATTTAAGGTTTAATTTATACCTCAGAAGACTGTGCAAGCTCCAGTTCACAGTGCAGTGAATTCGTCCCTTCAGGAATATTGCTGTTAAATTTACACAACAACGGGAAACTCAACCCATTCCTAAAAGAAGCAGAAAAAAACCTATGTGTCAGTCTTTTTTTGGATTTGTGATGAACTGCCTTTCCTGGGGTTTGGTCACAATACTCACGAGATCAGCTCTTGCTGCATGTGTTGGATGTTCTCCAGCAGTTTATTTTTCTCAGCCCGCAGTGTCTAAAACATCCGTGGGGTTTGGTCAGAGGCTGACTTTGCCATGCAGGATCAGCACAGGCCCTCCCTCACACAGCCCAAACCAAACCCATACCTCTATTATTGAGGAACACTCCACAACGGTTAACTTGAGCTCCTTGATATCCTGCTCCTTCTGCAGAGATTGTGGAGAAAAGAACAAAAAAAAATTATGTATATTTGATCCTCCATCACGGCAGTAAGATGTATGATTTAGCTTGAGCAGCAACCTGATTATGACAAAAATAGTTGTGAGTTTAAAAGAATGCAGTGAGTTACCTTGCGTATCAACTAATAGAAAGCATTTAGATGACCTTTCCTACCTAACTGCTGAAATTAAGGAGACAAACCCTCTTTTCCAGGTGCTATACTTCAATTTATTAGTCACTGGTTTCAGGTCCAACAGATTAAACTAGACAGAAGTGCTCCAGCTGTAGCTTAAAACATGGTCTGTATTGTATTCCAGCACGAGTTTTAATCCCAACTGACCCTTAGAACAAGGTGCAATGTTCCAAGTTTACTCTAGTTGTTTGTCATTCTTGGAGTGTAGCACTCTCTAGATTAAACATGACCTAACAGAAGGGCTGAAAGAGTGAGCCCTCAAGGTAGGACTGAGGAATTACTAGAAGAAGAACCTTTCTTAGCAACTAGCAGTGAGCTCTAGTCAGGTTATGCCATTTCAATAGAAGACACTGCACAGACAGCAGAGAATTTATAAGAGAAAACAGGAATTTTTTGTAGTGGAAGTAGTTATGTCTGTGACTTGGACTCCATTAATAACAAAGCGCTTATAACAAAGAGCAGAAGTTTCATTTGCAGTTCATGCATAGTCAGAAATAAAGGCTAAAGGCTAAAAGAAAGAAGCTCTTGTCCTCTCACACTTTTATGAGTTCTTCCTACTCTCTTTAAAAAAATCATTGAGGTTTTTGAAAGAGATGAAGTGCACAGAAAGCTAAGCAGGAAAAGTGAGGTTATAGAACCAGATTATCCTAATGCCAACAAGTCAAGTCAGTTTTCCACACTAGTTTCTTCAAAATTATACCAACCACTCACATTTATCCACATGGAATCTAGCAGTCTACTTTCAAAATTCCCATTTAGTCAATAGACTAAGAGAGTCTTGTTGAAATAAAATGGTACTACAGAGCTCACCAAAGCTTTGAATCATTCAAGTAGGAGAAAGTGAAAGCTACTTAAAAAAAAAAATTAATAAATTTGTGCCCTGAAGCTGCTTCTGGAAAAACAACCAGCCAAACCAAAACTATTAAAACACTTGGCTACAAAGTTATCAGCCGGATCACACCAAAGTTCAATTCTCTTTGTTGCTATTTGAATTCAGCTGCAGTCACTTTGTGGGGAGCCCAATAGTCAAATATTTTATCAGGAGATTTATAGCATGTTCTGCTAAGTAGAAACTCCGCTGGCATAGAAGGCTCTTTGCATTATTCATGAATCCAGAGAATGCCAACACATTTGTGTAGTCATATATTTGTTTTCTAGTATAAAATGCAAGTTTAAAAACATCAGAAATGTTCAAAGCCTAGGTAATTACACCTCAGTAATAAAAGGACAGATTTCCTTTTGCAGTGGGCTCCAAGTCACCATTTCTAGTTTGACACAAATGATTTCAGTAAAAGACATGAAGGGAAAGACGTTCTGTAGGTCCCTGCTGAAGGAAGTAGCCTTTAGAAGTTTCTGAACATTTTGTCTGAAGTTTGCAAATTTGTTTTAATAGGTTGTGATTTAGAAAAAAAAAAAAAAAGGCAAGTAAAATCCTGAAACCTTTAATTATGCTGACTCATAACCAGGTCCTAAAGTAGAGCTCGCCTACTTTGAAGCCATTTATAGGATCAGGTTCTGCAGTGTGAGAAGAGTAGAAATGAAAGTGCCACAGTGAATACTACTGCCTTGCCTTTTTACAAATCATCCCATCAGTACAGACCAGGAACCTGGGCCAGTGGAAGCTGTCCCTGCCCATGGCAGGGGGTTGGAACAGGTATCATTAAGGTCCCCCCTTCCAACCCCAACTACTCTGTCATTGTGTGGTTTTCAGACAGTAATGAAGTAAAAGCAACTAACCTGGATCAGGCTTGCTTCTTTATTCATCACAGTGCTCTCATAGATATGGGCTTGGATCTGAAGAATAAAAAGATAAAAAAAACCAAACAAACCCAGCCATCAGTACAGACTATAATAAAAGTCTGTTCCTACTTGCTATTAGGAAGAGAAAAAGAGTATCAATGTTCCTCGCTTAGAAAAATCAAATTTTTCTTTGAGTACTGTGTGTGGCATTTGTTTCAAAGTACAAATCTTGTACCCAAAGAATGAAAGCATTCTCAGCTTTCAGTCACCTTTGTTTCCTCTCATCTCTCCAGGCCAATATTTTCAGCAACATCTTCCAAAGGTCATTAAATGACTTTAATATATTTTCTTGAATAGTGAGGGAAAGGTACCCAAAAAAAGTTTAACTTGGAGGAAAGAACAAAACTCTGGATTGTTTCTATCAGCCCAGTTTTTAGCCTCCAGACAGCAACTCCCTTAGTGAAAGATGTCACACTATCCAAGCTCCTGTTTCACTGCAGTCCTTCGATATAGAGAAGTTCAGGGTTGTCTGCCTTCCAGCAGCAGAAATTCCCCCTTCACTAGACCCAAGTAAAATCCAGGCTGACTTTTTATTCCTCCCAGTTTTGAAATGCTTACTTGAAGTTGTGCTGCATTTTTAGACAGCTCCAAAATCTTCTTTTGCAGCCCATCGGTGTCCATGCTATTCCTAATAATCTAAACAAGACAGAGAGTGTTTAGGCACAGCTGAATGGATTGACAGCTTCTCCTTGAAGAAACCAGGAAAAAAATGACATCTCCACCCCCAAGCTGCTGCCTACTCTCAAGCACTACCAGCATTTTTGCACATACATTCCATGTGTTTGTCCCACCAAAACTGCTTCTGCTCCTTTTCCCACCCAGAGCACTGGTAAAAGAGAAAACCCCTCAAAATGTGATTTACAACCACTGCCAGACCTTGAAAGCTAAAGAAAAGTCAGCCCTGCAGCCTGGAATTGTTTTCAGAAAGATGTGGTTTAATAGCTATTTGGACTAAGGAGCTTTGCAGAAAGACTGATCTTAAGGTGCTTCTTTTCCTTACTATGTTTGATTTAACCTGTTTCTCCATTTCCTCCTGAATAGTCTGAAATACAGTCTGTAAACAAGCATTAAAACAGTTTATCAATGATAAAAACTGGTTTATAATGTATTTGCTCTGATGAAGTGAAAAAAAAAGTAAGAATGAACAGGTCTCCTCTGAATAAACAAACAAGCCTAGGGGTACACTGCTAATGGAACTGCATTCCCTAAGAACCTCCTGTACGTCCTTGGTCAGTGCCAATGGATCCATATGCAAGTAGAGACCCCAACTACTGCATTTTTAAAATTTTTTTAACATATTTTTAGTGTTACAGCTCTATGCAAGGTTCCTCCTTTGTATCTTAAGGGAGGAAAACAGAAGTGAATACAAAATGAAGTGTTGGATAGAGATTGTTTCAATATAGAGTTTGTGTATTTATAGCTGTGGGAACCAGAAATACATGGAATTTGCCTATAAATCTTGGATAAAAGGTGGTGGTGGGGGAGAAGTTTGTCCCTATGCTTCCCTAACCTCATATCCTTACTTACTTAGCAAGTGGAAAACATGAAGCACAGTGCAACCTCAAGATACAAAGTTTTATGACAAATAATCCTTTTAAAATAAGATATTTTGATAACCTAATTAGCATGCAAGGCTTCAAAGTCTGGCAAACATTTCATTTCTTAATGGCAAATTTTAGCTTGGCAAGAACATGTCAAATCATGATTTATTTTACCTCTTCCTGGAGAGAAGTAACTTTGATGTTGAGAGACTGATTTTCTTTTTCCTGATCAAGTTTATGGGGAGAAAAAAAAAAAAAAAAAAAGAAAATAATAGAAAAAAAGAAAAACAAAATAGTTGGGTTTAGCATGTCATGTTCAACAGCCAAAAAGCAACAGACCACAAACACACCCAGAGCTGTGGTGTTGAATCCCTTTGTTTCAGAGAGCACACAAAAAGGGGAGAGCTGAGGCTGGTGCAGGCCATGAGCCTTCCCTGAAGGTACAGAGAAGGTTTTACTTCTGATTTTTAACAGCCTGAGCAGCCACACCACTGTTACAGCGAGGTGTGAGGTGCTGTACAAGGCAAACCAAGAAGGAAGGACACCTACTAGCTGTTTGTTCTGCCAGAGAATCTGCTCTCTCTTCTCTTCTGACAGGTTAAGGTTGTTTCTTGCTTCCTCTAGTTCTTCTTCCAGGGATTTGGCTTTCAACACAGAGTGCTGGATGCTGCACAGAGGGAAGCAAATCCAGAGAAACTTTAGCCAGTTAGTGCTGGTTGTTTAGCTAGGCTGGAAATAGAGTATTTTTAGAAGCCACCAGGGACTTATTTTTTGGCACAGAGACTTAACAGAAGAGCAACAATCAAGTTTAAGTTTAAGCCCATCATTTTTTGCCAGGAAGGACGGGCTTATGGTTCCACTTTTTATTTATCACCCCCTTCCACTCTTACAGTGAGGAATGAAACCCCAGGCAAACAAAGCCTCCAAGATAGGTGGATGCAAACAAAGCTATGTTAAATACTTCAAAATCTTAGCTTGTTACAGTTAAATATATCAGGTTACCTGGGCACAAACTCATCTTTACAACACTTCATGGTTTACAGCTGGGGAAACCATTTCAGTTCAGTTTTCAAGTATAAGCTCTGCACCATTTTCTTACCCTGATCTGATAAACCCCAAACCATGTGTATTTAAGCAACAGGCAAGGCCCTTTTCCAAGCTAACTCTATCCTGCAGAGTATCCTAGAGCAGGTGGTCCCACAGAAGGGCACATGTCCCATGCCAGCTACCCTGCACAACTCTTGCCTTAATCTCCCCTGGAAAATCCTGGGAACAGTTTGGCAGCTGACCAAACCATATCACAGTGTAATTAATTAGGCCAGATGAATACAATGAAAAATAGGCTTGTACTTTGGCACTGATATGTCCTCAGGCTAGAGAAATGCTGAAGAAGTGACACAACTCACCTCAGTCCTGCAAATGAGTAGCAAAATAGCTCTTAGACACTAATTTCCCCTCTGCTTGGCAACAAGAGTGTGGTCTAGGATTGGAAGCCTTCCAGTGCTTGGCTGTTCTTTTGGTAATACTATGCCTTTTTTTTGTTTTTCTTTTTTTTTTGGATTGTTATTTTGTTTGTTCGTTTTACCCTGAGATTTTCCCTGTGTGCACCCACACCACCACATGCTGCAGAAACCTGGCTCTGAGATGAATGTCTTCAGAAGAACCGGGAGGGACAGAGCAGAACAATCAGACAAGAGGGCTAAACCTTACAGATATTACATAAAGTCAAGAAAGCCACTGTGATGACAAACTGGTGAGGAGAAAAGCATGAAAGCAAGGCTGGAAGAACACAGCTCTGCCCATGGTAGGCCTGGTGCCACCGGGGTCCCCCACCTTTTTAATTGTTGGCGTAGGTGCTCATTATCTGCCAGGAGCTTCTGGTTGGTCTCATCCACAGCTTCCAGGGTGAGCTTCAGCTTGTTGTTCTCTTCTTGAAGCTTCCGGTTGTTGTACTGCAGGTCCGCAACACAGGTTATCAAGTCGGAAGTCTCCCTGTCCCAGTAAGAAAGCCAGGAAAGACTGAGAAAGGTGATTTGCTCTACTTCAGGCTTTTAAAACATCCTAACGCACAGATTACAGGTGAGAGGAGAACCCACAGAGGACTTGTGATGCTGCAGTGTCCAGTCATTTGCTCTGCACAGAGATCTTGGAATCAGGTCAGATTCAATCAATCAGATCTTGCCTTCAGGTCAGTTCTCCAGTTTTATGGCCACCAAGAACAGTTTTGGTTTTAAGCAGTTTTTCTGCTCCCTACAACTGAAGCGTGCTGTCAGACAAGTGCCACAGCTGGATGTCTGCATCAGAGTGCCTTAAGCTTTTGCTAATCACCTCTTGGGCCACTAATGATGCTTCTGTACTCACTCGGCAATTTCTGGACCCTTTCTTTTCCCCCAAGCTATCCCCCACTTATGCTTTCAACCAAAACTTGAATGAGGATCACTCTTCTGAGATCCTGAGAAATTATAGGGAAGCATTACTGACTATTTCTGCAGATGCAAAATAAATGGGTAAATGCCTGTGCCTCTTTTGCATGGTGCCTGACCCTTCCCCTGCTGATCTTTGCAGTGTTTTGGTGCAGGAGAAATAGAGGAGCAACGTGTTTCTAGCAATTACCCTTATTGCAAATGACTGTTTCTTTCTTTTAGCCTTTAGCCTTTATTTCTGTCTATGCATGAGCTGCAAATGAAACTTCTGCTCTTTGTTAAGTGCTTTGTTATTAATAGAGTCCAAGTCACAGACATAACTACTACCACTACAAAAAAACCCAACAAACTCCCTATAATAAGAATGTGGCAGGACATCCCCCTGCCCCCAGCTCTGTGTATCCCAATAGCTGATAACTAACATAGAGATAACTATGGGTGGAAAAGCNGATCAGATTTTCAAGACATAATGTCTTCTTATTGTCAGACAACTAAGAATTTGGTGGAGGGAAGGAAACAGTTTAAACAGGGAAGCACATGACAAATCTCTGACCACAGGGAGTTAAAAAGGCAAATGGACACAGAAGCACCAAGATATCAATAGGAAAATTACTGGTGTGTTTTTAAGTCTGAGCAGAAGCTGTGAGGAAGAAGGTGACAGCATCAAGAGCACCTACAGACTGAGGTGAGCATTAAACTCTGCCAGGATAATGTTCCAAAACAGAGGTTCTAGGAATTTCTGTCAAGTAATTCAAGACTACATTCTGAGAAGGAATTGGTTCAGTGGACTTACATGTCTCCTTTAGACACATCACCCCCAAAGGCCTCCAGGCTTCCTGATGTAACATTCATCTGGACATGCATCTTTTTGGCTGAAAGAGGTGGGGATTTTTGTTACAGAGCAAGAAAGCGGAGCATTCCTGAACAGAAACAGAGTGAAACATTCTGCACCTTCAGAGACGTTTCTAGGTACTTGAAATTCCAGGTCCTCCATGCTTGCTGAGGATTCCTCAGTAGCACCTTCTTCCCTGAAAGAAGGGAGCATCAAGGGTCACTAAATCAGCAGGACACTGGGCTGCTTACCAGCTTTGTAACACCTACAAAACTTTAGTCAAACCCAATATTGTGGACAGGGAGCCCCAATAACACCTTCTTTCCAGAGCCACAGGGAAAGTTTATACTCTCCTGTTTTCACATAAGACTTACGAGAGAGATTTGTTAAAATGCTGTTACCATTTCCTCTTACGCTCTTTGATCCATTCTCCCATGATGGCGTGATACGTTTCCAGGTCCACGGAGATATCTTTGTGCTCCGGGTCAAGCATGTTGCACAGCTCTTCAAGACCACTGTCCTCTGATCCCCGGCTGGTCGTATGTCTCAAATAATCAACTATCTTGGACACTGCCACTTTGCCTAAAGCAGAAAAACGGGTCAGACTCCAAAGCCAGGCAAGGAATTTTAAAAAACTGTAAAAGGCCACACTGCTAAACTGCATTGTATCCAATTGCCCTCAAGAGCTGCAGACAAGCAGCTGATCTCTGCAGTTGTAGTGTGACTGGGAAAAAAAATTGTTTAGAGCTCTTTGTTGTGTTGGGGTTTTTTCTGGTAGTGATTTTTGGGTTTTTTTCTAATACAGAAACTTAAAAATCCAGTTTACTAATTTTGTGGATTTCAGTTCAAGAGAAACAAAAGTTGACACATGATATTAATCCCTATGCTCAGGGCCGGGCTGAATGGGGGTCTGAGCAACCTGGGGTAGGGGAAGGTGACCCTGCCCATGGTAGGGGGTTGGAACAAGATGATCTTTAAAGTCCCTTCCAACCCAAACCCTTTCATGATTCTATCACTTTTAGTCATGTTTGAGGTGGAACTGGTAGGAATTGTCTCTTGCTCTGAAATTTCCCAAGTTTCTAACAGGATAAAGGCTAAAAGAAAGAAACAGTCATTTGCAATAAGGGTAATTGCTAGAAACATGTTGCTCCTCTATTTCTCCTGCACTAAAACACTGCAAAGATCAGCAGGGGAAGGGTCAGGCACCATGCAAAAGAGGCACAGGCATTTACCCATTTATTCTGCATCTGCAGAACACAGGCACCTAAGCATGTCAGAGACTGACATCTCTCAGGAAGCATAACATGATCTGAACCTTGGAAATCTGTTGAGAACAAAAAAAACAAAAAACAAAAAACACAATGAAAAAAGCCTGGCAAACCTGTGCGATGGATGTCACATGCACAAAAGATGGTAGTCAGGAGGTCCTCTTCACAGATCAAGCTCACATCATGCTCATTGTCAGCTTTGTACCCCAGTGTCTGCCTCCCCCCTGTGAAGGATAAACCTGTTATTGCCCATTTTTATTTGCTCATGGTAACTTTCATTCCAGATGATTGAAACAACAAAACCAACTAACCAGCTTCCCCTCTAATAAAAACAGAGCTTTTACTGCCAGATAACAACAGGAACTGGCCATAACTTGAGCCTCTGAACTGGAAAATACTTCATGCATCCACTTTTACACATGCATTTTTGGAAAAACTTTTTTATTTTTTCACATGGAGTAAACATATGAAACAGGACATTTTAAGAGGCCAGGTATTTCTTCCCTCTCCCACCAGATATATTGTAGAGAAATCATTGTAGTTGAGTTAACTCATTAACAAAGCAATCCCTAAAACAAACAAAAACCCCACAAAACCCCCAAACTAAGAGAAACACCAAAATTCATGTATCTTCTAAGTTAGTCTGAATTAATAGCCAAATCATAGTCTAAATTAATAGCCAAATAAAATTTGGTCATAAAAAAAAGGCTAGTCATAGTCTAAATTAATATCTTAAACTGTTAAAAATATCTCCATCTCTGAAACCAAAAGTTAATTAGCAAATTTGAAAAAGTTTTTGCCTTATTAATTCCTTACTTTTTACATTTACATTAGTATTTTTTAGAGAAAATGTAAGATTTTTTCCTCAGCTCTTTTTGCAGTCTTATAAGATTTGAGTGCTACTAAAATGTGTTGTTACCAGTTTAAGTGGTAAATAAATGTCATCTATGTAGGCTGAATGTTCAGATGTCTAGGATTTTGAATAAGGGGGTGTTTTTCTTCAGTATTTTTACCTCTTTCACTAGAAGGAAACATCTTCGGCGCAGGAGGTTGGACCACAGCACTTTCTGTCTTTTTCTCAGATGTGAAGTAATATAAATTTGGACTTGACGTCGGATATTTCTGCATGGACCACACATCTTTAGGTTCAGCATTTGCTAAAGCACACAGTTTGTTCTGGGCATTGGCCTCCCTGGATCTGTAGCAGTATGGAGAAGAGTTCTCCATGGGATAGGGAGGCATCCACGGGCTGCTGGATCTCTCACTGCTTTTAAGGATTGTAAAGGTGGTGCTTGCAGAGCAGGAGTCAGAGGTGGCCCCGAGACAAGGCGAGTCTGCAGAGGAAAAGCTGTCACTGTCAGGGCTGACCAGGGGTGAACAAGTACTCTCCCAACTTCTGCAGGTTCTCCCTTTCAGTATTTCTTCCAGATTTTTTTTAGTATTGCTCTGTGGGCTGTCGAAGTTCCGGGACTGAAATTTTGGTATCTGCAAAACTGGGTTGGAGACTTGGTCCATCATTTGGATGGATTTGATCTTCCTGCAGATGCTGTCGACTGGGTTGCGGTGCCGCTTCTTTGCTCCACATTCCGATGACATCATCAATTCCCTTCTCTTGCCAAATATCTGGAAAGAACAGGCACAAGATACAAGAGTCAGGGTGATCAACACACACATATTCATGCCAGTTTTTCCATTCAGCAGACACCTCGGAGCTTTTGCATCCAGTGGTTTGAAAACCCTTGTTCCACTTGCCAGCTGTGACAGAAACCTTCAGCCAGGACATTTTGTTGTTCAGGGAACTAGAAGTTAATGCACATATGGAAAAGTTGGGGAAGAAAGACAGAAATACTTCCTGAAATCTCATTGCTTATTCTTAAATATTATAACCATGGCAGGGAGGTGGGGAGGACAAAAATAAAAACTGAAGAACGCCCTGCAAATTAGCAGAGGACTTTTGAGATTACAGTAAGCACTTTAATTGTATTGGGGGGAATGAGGAAGGAGGAAAAATGAGACCAACAAGAGTGTCAGCATTTCTGTGAGCCTACAAGAACAAAAAAACCCAAAATCTGGTGTTCTTTCTGCTAATTAGCCACAGGTGTCATGGTGCCACACCGGGAATTACACAAGAAACATGCCCTACAGAGGCATCTCATCCTGCTTGTATTTTTATTATCTGTTCTCCCAAGCAATTTAAAAAGGCATTTCCTTCAAGATAAGCACCTGAGCTGATCAGCTGGGAGATTTCAAGGGACAGTGGGGACTTTGAGCTTCTCAACCCACCAAAGTAGCATCTGCTGAAACACCAGCACCAAGAATGTTCACTGGGGGACACCCTCAGCAGGCCTGGGACAGAGCTGTGGGACAGGAACCCACAGCTTGGCTGAGTCTTTGTCATTGGGAAGAAACAAGAGGGGAAACAATTCCCATTGGAAGTGACATTGAGATTATCAGGCTATATTATTAAATAATAATAACATACCAAAGGAAGCTGGCTAAAGCTCCAAAGAATGAGATTTTAAGTGATTTTTTAGGTAGAAAAATTAATTCCTTTCCCCAAAAGCAACAGCAGGCTTCACTAGCACTTAACACTTGCATAATCTTTTGAAGCAAAGAATAAAATCATGTATAAGTATTTATTAATCTAGATTGAAATAAACATACATACTAAGTGTTTTATTTAAACTGGTTTATTACAAGCTGCCTGTATGGCAGCAACTTAGTTTTATATAAGCAGAGGCAAGAGCTCTAAGTTTATTTTTCTAATATTTCTGTAAGTAGCAATATTTACATTAATGAACACATCTCTAGCCACAGGAATACTTCAGAAAAACCACAAAAAGAAAAAGCTCAGAACAATTTTAGAGAAGGGACTACATTTTAATTATGGCTGTCTTAAAAGATTTAATCCTCAAATAAATGCCAGGAAGTTGAAGCAACCTTCTATAATAGGATGCGTTATTACAGATAGATTAAAGAGATAGATGAAGTAGCTTTAAATTCAAATTGTAAAACCACTGCAATTAGATTTAGGACTGTTCTTTAAGTGCACAAGAGCCCTCAAGCAGATACAAGTAAAACTCTATTAAAGGGTATTTGACTTTTTTCCTGCAATGTACCAGTAAAAAAATAACAAAACCAAACCAAACAACAAAAAACACAACCCAAGACCTTATACTTACACTAGCATGGGAAAAATAACTTCTCTTCCTTCTCTGAGGAAGACAGCACAGTTATTTTAGCTGTTCCTCTGAGGAGTAGTAGCTGACCGAACTTCAGTGTTTAAATGAGCAGAGCACTCATCTGCTGGAAAATCAGCTTTACAAGGTACAACTGTTGCCACTCAGCCCTCAGCTGAGAGGGACCACCAGCTGCAACAAGGTTCTAATCAAGCATCAGGCTCCAGCTTTCTGGCCTTTTTACTTTTTTTCCCTCATATGTCTCCTGCAGTTGTTAAATTAATTGCCTGGAATTTCAGTGCAACTTGAAGTCTCCCTGCTGTTCTACTTATATTTTAAAACAGCAAGGAACAATGTGATATAGGTTATTGCTGTGTTTAAACTCGAGTCCCTGGGGTGTTTCTCACTTCTATTAGCAGTTCTTTCCTGCTTTTCCCACCTACAGCAAAATTTCAGGCAGGAGCAGATCTCTCCTAGTTTCTGACAGTTAGACCAGGGAATCCAGGAACTGTATGAATTTCATCCCTCTCACCAGTTTTGAAAGGAAGGAAGTGTTGAAGTCTCTTGAGCTGATAGTGTATTAAATAGTCTCTGTGTTAGCTGTCTGTTCTGCCCTTGGTTCTGTGGGAAAAAAAAAAAAGAAAAAGAGTATTTTGTCATTAGGACCCTTAAGTAATTCCTCTTTTTTGTATTAAATTATCAAGGTATGTGCAGTAGAGCCTGTCTATCTGAAGAGCTCTATGGCTCCTGCTAAAGTACCTTGTAAATGCCTATGCTTAGATGGCCACATCTCCTTTCCAGCCTGCAAACTGGAGAAAACTGGTTTTCAGCTGGTCTTTTCATCTAGTGTTTGCCCCAGACTTGTCCACTGCTGGAACAAAAAAATTGTTGTACCATCCCATAGTTTACTAAACTTCAGAAGTAACACCTCTTTCTGAGATGTTTACACGTTCCAAAGATTTGTGGATTTCTACTCTTTCCTGATGCTTTCAAACATTCCTCACCCCACATAATATATTTAGATTTTACTTATAATTATCCCCATCACAAACACACTTGTGAGAACAGTAGAGCCTGGACCTGGCTGCAACACTGCTCACATATTAGTCCTCAACAAAGTCCCTGTTACCTCTCTTGTGTGAGGCATTTACATGGTCTCTGACAGACTGGATTTTCTACACCTCGTTCTCTACCTCAAGTAGGTTTTAGCACAGTTCTTATCACACAGTCTACAGAAAAGACAAAAAGCTACTCCGGCAAATCTGCAGTGCTTGAAACACATCCACAGACACTGTGGTGCTGAATGTGCAGCAGAATAGTTAAATAAATTTGGGGCAGCAACTGATGGCCTCTCTAATCATGCACCTGGTTTACACCAGAGGGTGTCTCTTCTCTTCAGAGCTGCACCATGAAAATTCACCTTCCCAGAGAAAATGAAGGCATGCCTACTTGTTGTAGGGGGGTTGGACTACATGAATTTTAAAGGTGTCTTCCAACCCAAACTATTCTATGGTTCTGTAAATTAGGGCCTATTATGAAAATAAATAACACTGAAAAACATGTTTGTGTGGCATAAAATATGCTGATCAATTGTAGATAGGATTGTTTTGGTCAGTAGGTTTTACAGGGCAAATCCAGAACTTGTACACAGCTTTCCCCCTAGTCTGAGTGGGATATATGGGGTTAAGGTCCAGAGTCAGCTTTGAAAAATCACAGAAACACAAAAAAACAGTCCAGAAAGAAGATATTAAGAGGTCATACGGTTCATCACCATGTGTCTGGGCAGGATCAGTTGGGCAATGAGTCCTAAAAAGGGGTTGTCTTATCTGTTCTCTGAGTGTCTCAGTGATAACAAATCAACATCCTTCCAGGGCAATCTATATTTGACTTTGCTACTGGTAGGAAGCTTGCCTTACAATGCAACTTACTGCAAATTAAATGCAAAATACTTTGGAATTTCCTACTTTGCAGGCTCTGCCATGACATTTCACAGCCTTTTAGGATGCTACAGTAGCACGTAGGAGCCAGAAGTACACTGGGCTAGGTGTGTTCAGGTGCCAGACAGAATTGGGATATATTTCCCAGAGTTACCAAACTAGTAGGAAAAAAACCTCACAAAACAACAAAGGAAATGAGAATAAGCACAAAGCAAAGGTCATAAGTTCCAGGAGATTTATACCTTGACAGCACCAGTGGTTGCTGACGTACCCACTGACCACCTACACACATGACAGCTACACCTTTTTCTCAGGAGTGAGCCACGGATCACTGGTGCCTTTACCAGCAGTTAAAAATACAGGCACAATGACTGCATCTTATATTTTCAGGGAAATATTTGGGAAAGTGCACTGTCGTGACGCAAGTCAGTGAGGTAAGTTTGACCCCACTCGTTAAAACTCCAGCACACGAGAACATTTTTCCCTCACATCAGCACTGAACTTCAATGCCAGAAATTGGCTTTTTATCACTTATAGCACCAGGATATGCAGCCCGTGCCCTTTAGATCATATCAAAGAATAAGAATAGGTTATTTTCTTTCTAATAAGGGGTCCTGCTGCTATAGCAAGCTTCCGTCTGTTTCCCTCACTCAGGGTATTGATTACATGCCAGAGCTACTTCCTCCTCCAGGTGCATCAGCTGAGAAATGGCAGCGCTGACAATGAGTATTTCATGCACAGCTCATCATCCCAAAGTGCCACAGCTTTTTAGTGTGTTATGATCCATAACCCAATTATAGGCTGCTTCATTTTTCTAGACTATGAGCTCACATGTGCCCATACACAGCCACAGCTATTTTGTGAATGCAAACACTCTCAGTACCTGCACTGACTTCCCAAAACATTGCCTCCTGTCCCTGTTTGCAAATAAATTGTCTCCCATATGCCATCTTAGAAATTTCTGGGGAGGGTGAGGTGACCGTCTTCTCATAGGATCATGGCAAGAAAAAGTTTTGAAGGGAGAAGCCGAGTCTTTTAAATTTTGGTCCCTGAAGCAGAATTGACAAACCTGGAGTTCTTTGTTCTGCGTGCAGACTTCTTACAGATTTCAAAGATGATGATATTGAATTGTTCTTTTGTTTGAAAACCAAAGCAACTTAAAGTCACTGGTCATAGTAAAAATAAATGGACTTAGAGCCATGAGTCACAAAGGAACAGACAATTTAAGGGAAAAATAAAAACCTTTTGAAAATAAAAAAGAAACAAAGCCCCAAGCCATTATGGAAATGCAATTTGAGATTGGGTTCATTTCACCTGATGTGAAAGGTCAAGGTCAGCTCTCTCTTGCTACAGGTTGCAACTGAATTCCTGACTTTTGGCACCCTGGTGCCACTGAGGCCTCTGATGGTACAGAAATAAAACCATTTAATTTATGATGATGCTGTCAAGATCCTGCTTTTGTTCTTGAACTGGTGGTCGCCTGTCCCCACAAGGCAGTTCATATTTTGATCTGCTCAGTTCAGCCCCCTTCCTGCCCTCCAGGCAGCTTCAAATAAACCTCCATCTCTACAAGGATTCCAGTGGGACTCAGAACACAGTCAGGTTTGGAAGAGAGACTGAGACTCCAGCAACACCAAGTCAGAGTAGCTCAGATTTTCAAAATGGTCAAAGGACAAGAAAAACTGAAGCTGTTTTTCTACAGTGTGGTAACAACACAAATCTTTCTCCATGCCTCCCATTCTCATCCTCTTCTCCCCAAGCTGCAAGAGGAGGGGCTAAGCTGGTTGTCCCCCTGTTTATTTTGTGTTATCTTGTCTCATTCCAGTGGCAGGAAAAGCAGGGCTTATTTTCAGTGCCAGACACTTTCTGGTTTTCCTACCATGAGGAGAACCATCCTGAAGGGATTGTACTTCACACTGCCCAATCCCAAAGGCAGGGGGTAATTTTCACGGGCTCAACTGAATATTTTGATTCCAGCCCTGTGGTCTGTGCATAAAGGGAAGATCTAAAGTCACTCCAGAAGAGAATAGAGGAGTAGCTTTACCTTTTCCAAGCCTCTGCAGGTTAAATGTCTCCTGGATGAAATCCACAGTCCCCTTCTAAGGCTAAGGGTTAAGCATCATCAAGAAATGTCTCTGATCTGTCAGAGCACGGGGAAAAAAGCAGGGAAAATGTAAACTTCACAGTGAAGTAGATGCAAGTAGAATCCCTTCTGCTGGCTTGGATGCGTCAGGGCATGGCCTTTTAAAAAGGATAGAGCTCTAACAGCAGCTCCCAGCCACCACAGGAGCTGCTTGAGACCAAAACCTGAACTTCCCTCTGGTTTCTTGCCTCTACACCAGCATGAGCTGCAGCTGATGGCAGTTCTGTATATTCAGTGAGCAATTCTGTGTGGCATGAGCAGAGAACAGAGTGATATCCCCCAAAAGCTGAACAGCAATTGCACCTCCACTTAATAACAGGCTTTGGAGCAGTGTCCACAGACACACAGTGCCAGGGAGGAGCTCACAGTGAGCAGCTGCAGTGCCTGTCTGCACATTCCTCCTTGGACTCCACATCCATGAGCCAGTGTTTGTCACTTGCCTGGCCTGACCTGGATTTTTGTCACACCACAGGCTGGCCCTGTTCGTGAGGCTGCTGCAGTAAACTTTCCATTGGTCAATCTTCTAATCAGCAAATTTCCACCTCCCTGTTTGCTTTGCTTCTTCTCCTTCTGTATCAATCAAGTTTACAAAGGGAAAAGTGCAGGAGGAGAGACGAAAACCCTGGCTACAGAGCAAGCAAGGCCAGGCATCAAGCGTGATAAGCTCTTTTCCTGAGGACCAAACCCACTCTCCATGACTGCAATGAGCCCAACAATCATCCAGAAGTAGCCCATGGAAATTACTTCTCTGATCCCTGCCTTCCTTTCTGTTCCTTGCTCCCCTGTTTGACCTATTCAAGCCCATGATCTGGGCTTTTACTCCAGCTAATCCATGAGACAGAAAAGTGTTTCTTACTATGAGGAGTTCAAGGTTTATTGAAAGGTTTTTTATTCAAGGTTTATTGAGGGGTTTGTTTGTTTGTTTTTGTTTGTTGTTGAGCTTTGTACTTGTGTGTAAGAAAGCTAGATGCAAGAGATCATTAGAGAATCAAACCATAGACTACATCCTCTGAATATATGCAAGGAATAACCTCAAGCTAGTGACACTGAGTAAGTCACTTTTTTTTGATGCTGACGAGTAATTTACCAGCTTTTCCAGCTCCCACAATGGATAGTAATCTGATATATGCTAGATTATCCTGGGTAAACTCTCACCATCCATATTAATACACACTCTGGCTGTGATTATTGATCATCCAGCAGGAAGGTGATGCATTGCAAACACACAGGGCTGATGCTGATGTATTCAGGAGGTGTTCACCTGGTTAATGGGGTGCATCTCCAAGTGCATCCATCTTTCAATCATTTCAATCATGACTTCCTGCAAGGCTGCAGGTTTCCCCCAGGAGTCATCAGACCTTCTGCTTCTCCATCTACAGGGCTGACAAGAGATCCCTTCAGACTCCTCCGCCCTGCCATGGAAGGGGAGGGCACCTCCACACCGAAGATTTAAAAAGGGACGCCCAGACATGTAGGAAGGAGATCTTGTGACACATCATCCCAAGGAAAGAAGACTGAAGGTTTGTCACCAAGATAAGTATGAAGGTAAGTGAGAATTTTTTGGTGTACAGGAAACATTTAGTTTGCAATTAATGTATCTTTTTTTCATGTGAGCGCAATATTTAGGAACTGCAGGGAGGCTTAATAACTTTTCCTTTAAAATAACCTGAAAGAAATATACACATATATATTTTGCGTATTTAAAAAAACCACCAGTAGCACAACATGCTCTCAAGCCCAGGATGAAATAAAGCACTGTGAAACATAAAGTTAGATGCTCTGCTGCCCATCACTGTTATCAATATGTGAATAACAACATGGTCTGTGTGAACAAGCAGAGACACAACTTGTGCACAGAGGATTCATGCTCAGTGCTTCCATTTGCATGTGCTGCATCAGTGAACAAACTCCAAGAATCAAAAAAACCTGTCTTGTGACTTGTGTTAATCGTGGTTGATATTGATAGGATGCTAAATTTAAAACATTTTTTCCTTTTTTTTTCACCTGAGGAAGTAGAGATTTGGTCTCCTGGTTGGTTGGTTTGTTTGTTTTTTTGGAATAACGAGCCCCCTACATTTTCTTGCTGTCTACAGTTTGGTAAAATCAAGGTAGACTTTATACCATCTTTACCCATTTTGTACATTATTCTCATTTCTGGAGGATTTGATGTCCTTGCAAACAGGAGCACAAAAGGTGGTTGCCTTGATGGCAGTTCTCACCAGGATGGACTGAATTTGAGTAAAAAGAATAAATTTCTATTTAACATTAATTCTCTGATCAGATCAGCGTGCACCGCAACACTCCCTGAGCCAGGGGAGGTTTGGCAGCAAGACAGGGACAAAGCAGCAGCTGGGAACACCCTCACACTGAGATGTGAAGCTGGGAGGATGTGCAGGTGTGGAAGACTTTTGCTGCACCTTTTGGTTCTCTGTTGTGCACAGGGGCTGCATAAACTCACAGCGTCGGCCCTGGCCCTGTTCCTGGCAGCGTCCTTCGTCGCCTTCTCCTGGAGTGCCCCTCAGGTGAGCTCAGGCTGGAGCTCGTGAAGCTCAGGGGCTGGTGCCATTAAGTATTTGCACTAATTAGCAATGGCATGGAATATTGATATGTCTCTTTTCCCTCCATTTTTTTTTTTTTTTTGGCATAAAGGCTGATTTCCAAAGGAGAAACTGGACTCCTCAGGCCATGCTATATTTGAAGGGTGCACGTAAGTCCCGAGCTCTTTCCATTTTGAGGAGATAATTTTCTCCACCCCTGGATTATTCCTTGGTTCCACACAAGCAGGAGATCCTGAGGATGCTGTGGAGGGAGAAGTTCTGAGGTTTGCAGGGAGATGTGCTAATTGCATGGTGCTAATTATGTCAAGGTCACACCTTTGGTCCCTCTATAGGCCATCCACTTCAAAGTTGGACTCAATGATCTGTGTGGGTCCTTCCCACTCAGAATATTTTCAGATTCTCTACTAAATTATTTCTTCTTGTCTCTGAAACAGTGGTCTTGCAAATATTCTTTTTTTAAAGAAATCAAATCAATAAAGCAAGTGTTGGAAGAAGAAAAGGAAAAGAAAATGCTGAAAATGTATAATATATATATTGAAACTTGATTGTAAAACCTACTGGAAAGGCAATTTCCTTATCCAAAATAATCCTAAAGGGGGGTTTAAGACATCCTGGATATAGTTATCATTCCTTATTCCCACACAGGCTTTAGTGAAACATCTTCTCACTCAACAGGAGAATATACATTCCTGTTTCAAGCATCTTGCAGCAAAGTTGGTGTCAAGACCACAAACAAAGCTCTTCTAAGGAGAACTTAAATGTCAGTTTTATCAAAATTATGGTGTTACTGTTGTGTGAATGAAATTTTCAGTTTCTACTGTTAGTCCAGAGTTAAAGAAAAATAAAATATGAAAGATAAAATTTAGAGCCAAAGAGAGATTTTGTCCTTCGATCCAAATAATCAAATTTAACAGAAATTTTAATATGAAAAATTGTATTATGAATTGCTGATTTAAAACTAGAAGATATCAGGGAGGGGAGGTATTAAAAGAGGAAGAAAAAAAGCTCCCTGTAAATTTCAGAAAATAAAAGGTCATAATCCTGAGATAAATGCAAAAGGGAGACAATACAAATAACAGCAACAGAAAATCAAAATAAACTCCAAACATCTGTAAATATAACTGAAAGTTCTAGTGACATTAACACAATTACTTTTATTCATAAAAACAAAGAAGCTGACCCTTTTGTTCTTTTCTTCTAAATTCTTCCAACTGAATAATGCACTGTGTTACTTCCCTACTGAGCTTTTTTTCATTCTTATTGATGTGTAGGAAGCAATGGGATTTTATTGTGTTAGTTTGGGATTTTGGTGGGGTTTTTTCATTTTTTAAATAGAACTACAATTTAATAGGCAATATTTTACAGTCCAGCAAAGAGACTGAAGGCTCTTGACCATACAGAAAATGGAAAAGAGGGGATTTAGGAATTTTGAAGTAGGAATTACAACAAATTTGCTGTTTTCACCCTTCTCCCACTGCTTTTGTAGAGGGACGTCGCTTCATCTCAGATGAGAGCCAGAGGAAGGACCTGTATGACAGAGTGCAGCTCGGTGAGTCCATGAGCACAGGGCTGTGGAGCCCATCCGCCTTCCCCCAGATTAGGGAAGAAATCCATGGAAGTGGGAGGGGATTTGTTTTCCTGGAGTCATAACCAAGGAAACAACTAACCGCCCACCCCCCCACCCCCTTTTTAGTCCCTTCATTCCAACCAGCACATGACAAAGACTGACTTTCCTCTCTGGTGCACCTGTGTGATTTCATTTACATAATTTCCAGACTGACCTGGCTGCTAAGTGGGATTTTCATCAGTGCTTTTGACTTTCTCTAAAAACAATCAAGTCAAGCTATTAATTGTGCTGAACGGACAAATAGCAGAAGCAGACAACATCAATCCACGCTAGGCAATGTTTCTGGAGGGAACACAATGTTGTAAAAAAGTTAGCAACATCCAATAAAGGAAAACGTTCTTTTTACCTTCTAAGGGACTTTGAAATAACCTTCCTTTAAAAAAGATTGCTAATCTCTCTTTTGTTATTTATCAGGCTGGTTTTGAGTAGACAATGTTATAGAGTGAAGGACACAAGAGTATTTCTTGTCCTTGGGTCCCTAGTTATAGAAATAATAAAAAAGCAAATAACAAAGTAAAGAAATGCCATCAGACACTAACAAACCATGCATCTCTGATTTTTCCATTCTAGAAACACGCAGCCAAAACACAAATCCTTTAGCTCTTTCTGAAGCTGCTGCACTGTTCCTTAGCTCCTTACAGAAAGCACAAGAAGGTAAATGCACATTTTGTCTTACTCTGACTTTTTAAAAGTGGGGTTTTTTTTTTACTTTTTACTTTTTTTACTTTTTTTTTTTACTAACATTTAGCAAATTAATCTAAAAGGTCTGTTTTGAATGAAGATATTGTTCCACAGAGTGTATTGTATTGGAGTTTGCATTTACACAGGTTAGAACATGAACGACATAATGATAGCAGGAAATATTTGTATATTCTGCTTTTAATTTTCTTTTCAGATGTTTTCCTGGTTTGGAATCAAGGGAATGCTTATTTTTTAATTTAATTTTCAAAACCAAATCATTACTGGGTTTCCTTTTTCTATATAATATTGTTTGCTTGTGAAATTTTTATTCCTCCACTGGATTTGGTGCAAAAGTTTAAAAGAATCCACAAGAGCCCCAGGAGAGGAGCTGTTGGTTTCACATCACCCAGCTAAGACCCTAAACCTTTGCTTTCCATGTCCTTCGTCCTTAAATCTTTCACCTCTTCAGCTACCACAGACAATTTCTTTTTTTTTTTTTTTGGAAATGGAGCTGGGGCTCTGTGCTCAGCCCTCTCTTCCCTACCCTGGCAGAACTCTGAACAAAAAAATATTCAGTGGCATTTTGGAGAGAAAGGCAGAATTAAAAATGAGCACAGTGTTTTGGACAAAATATATGAGCAGTTCTAAAGTTAAATCTGTGAAAGTGTCATTTGTATTCCCACAAAATCCTCTGAAGATGGATTTTTACAAATTTTAGTGGTATTTTCTGGCCTGCTGTTGCTGTAGGAGAGGAGATGGTGGACAGCAACTGAGTAAAAAGGGTGAAATATCAGAGAGATAAGCAGAACTGGCAGCTGTTTGGAAAATACTATGTGGAATAACATTTCCATCACTGTAGTAGGAAATAACTAGTGAAACCTGGGTAAGCCATGACCTTTCGCATCAGCAGATTTTAGACTTGACTGAGGTCACTGTGCAAATGAAGACCAAATCCATTATTTTCTTCAGCATGAAAATTTTTTGTCATGTGCAAACTTACCCCTCTGGACACGGTTTGTATCTGTTCTTCAGAAAACAGAAAAATTCCTACATTTAAAAATAAAATACATGATTGTTTTTAGAGATGCTGCCCCTTTTAGCTGAGCAGTCACTGCACTGAATCTGTGCCTGAGGCACATCTGAAAGCTGAAAACTTTGGCTGACTGAACTTTCCTTTATCTACAACTTATTTCTCCCTATTGTGTGTTGTCTTACAGCAGAAGAAGAAAACAGTGATCACCCTGGCTACTTGACAGACAATCTATCAATCTGGTGAAATTATTTAAAATGTCTTTAACATTTGTACAGCTTTGAGCCTGAAAGCATAACTTGTGTAAGTAGAGTGTTTCATCCATTCTCACTGAAGTTCCTAAAGAGTGAGGTGTTTCCACATTGCAAAATTTTGAAAGCAAAGGGAATAAAAGCTACTAGTTCAGATAAGGAAAGCATCTGTAAAGTTCCTGCTTTCTTTAAAGCATTTTGTATATCCCATCTGAAATTTAAAATACAAGGTACCATCTTACCTGAAAAGATTATTCAAACTGTATTTTTGGAGAAGCACTTCATTAAAAACAGTTTTTCAATTGTCATTGGGAAGCCTTTCACCACCTTCCACTCAGCTGAATATTGAAGCTTTTTAAACTGATAAAGAAAGATTCCTTCACCACTTCACTAGTGGCCTTGTAGGCTGCTGATGGTCAATAAATTCAGTGAGATATAAAAACATTCCAGCTATCTGTGACTGCAAAGCTGCTGTTTTTATTTTTTTTTTTTTTGGCAGATATCAGTCAGATATCAGTCTATTCAGTTCAGAATAGAACAGGCAGCAGCACTTATTGCCCCAGTTTACTCCTGCAGAAATACTCAGAATGATCCTATTGAGCAAGCCCCACCACATAAAGACAGTTTGGGGACAGGTCTTGTGTTATTGGGGCCTCATTAACGACTGCATTGTGATTGTACTTTTTTTGTTCTTTCTTTCTGAGTTGCAAAACTGGAGTTACACATAAATCTGTTAATTACCATTCTGTGCTGATAAGGATGTATCTCACATTATTTATGTAGCTCTGTGGTCTTACTGGAAAGCCCTGTGTAGTTCTGATGTAATTAAAGAGCAGCCATGTGATTTCTGTGTCCAAGCAACTATGTTTTACTTTTTTAACCTTCTACCCTAGTCATGCTTTTCATCTTTTAACGTTGTTCCCCTGATCTTTCTTATAACACTGCTAATTAATTTTAACTCACACTACGATGTTGCTTCTCCTCAACACAGAGAAACACAGCTGAAGGAACAGAGGAATTAATTTTATCACGGGGTTAGAGGGACTTTCAGTGCCTTATTTATTGTCTGTATCACTTCATGGAGGAACACAACTGGAGAAATCAAAGTGTCCTGCTTTGTTCATTTTTAAGCACTAATATATCTTCCAACAGCAGTGTTTGTTGTATGACAGAACACATTCATGATGAACATCATCTCAAGACAAGTGGTATCCACCAGAATCCTTTCATTAATTTAGTTGCCCTTTGTTTTGAGCATATTTGGAGTATCTCAGGTGCATCTAAGTGATTTGCCAGCAAGTTTTACAGGATCATCAGTCAGTGCTCAGACAAAAAGTAGCATAATATCAGAGAACAGAATCCTAGTGTGGCCTGGTTTGGAAGGGACCTAAAAGATCAACCAGTTCCAAATGCCCTGACGTGAGCAGGGGCACCTTCCACTAGAAAAGTGAAAAGTAGAGGGGTTATACATCCTTTGGTTTATCAGTGTCTTGAAATTTATATGCCTCTGCCTGTCCCAGTGATGCAGAAACTGTATTCATCCTATTCCCAGCTGACTGATTTTTGTGCATGTTCCTGATTTAAGGTCTCAAGCTTAAACAATTCTTCACAAATATCATGAAACAGAATAAACCTTCTGCCTTGCTGGTGAGCTGTTTGTGAAACCCCAGTATTTTCCATCTGGAAGACAATCCCTTATGTAACAGATAGCTGCTACCAAGCTTGTCAGGTGTCAGTAACTGTTGGGAATGTGTGGCATTTAATTTAGACAATCTGTCGCCATGGCTGAATGAGAAGCCGTTCCCCTGATGCTATAAATTCAACAGGCAGAAGTGGTTTGCTGTAGATAAATTGCCTTGTTCCTAATGGATAATCCTGGAACCAAGGCAGAACGAACACGAGCCCAAGGCATGGGGCAGAGGTCACTTTGGCCACTCACTGCAGGACCTGAATCTGAGAATTCAGATTAGTCCTATCTCAAAAGCTGTACACTCTTTAACACCAGGAGGGTGCTCAAAGCATGTGAGTGTGCTGAAATACACACAGCTTTCCTGCTCTACAACAGAGCTTTGAAATACAAGCCATAAAGATGGATTTATTGATTTATTTCTTTATGAAACCATTAACTTTCAATCAATATGCTCTTTAAATGTTCTTTCTTTGGGACTCTCAGCCATTACATCCTTTGACTCTGTAAGGGAACTCTGATTAAGAGCATTTTGAGGAAGAAACACAAAATGCAGTTGTTCTCCACTTAGTAAACTGTGTGAAGCAAAATATTTGCCGTATCTTTGTTTTCACCACTTTTATGTGAAAAAACTACTAATTGTTTTAATTACCTTTTAAATGGCTAAAGAAATAGTGACTCCTTTTAATTCCAAATAATTTTGTACCATAACAGCCTGAACCTCATTTCTGAGAATAGTTGTTTTTTCAAGTATCCAAATCAGCTCAGGAATGAAAGTCCAATTTTGAAACTGATTTTAAGTGGCCAAAAATACAATAGGCACATTGTCACTTTTATTCTAAATGGCCTTTAGTAAGAAACCTGTCATCAAGGATTGGTTAAGTGTTTGAAAGGTAGGAGCCTAACCAAAGTTGGACATCTAGGCTCCCCCTGGGATTGATAGGAAAGGTAAATACCTCCAAAGCTTATGATGTCCTACCTGCTAAAGGACAGGCTGAATAAATTCCTGGAATTGTCTTTTCTTGAACAGCATGAGAAATTTTTGATGCACAACCTTGCAAAACAAAAGATTGTCTCCTTCCTAATGTCTTCATGTCAAGATGAGCTTCTGAAGAGCCTGTTCAGGCACTGTCTGCATCTCTAGGAGCTGAAATACTTCTAAAAGCTTTCTGTAAGGCAAATGAAATGTTTAGTTCTTGTTGTGAGGATCAGTTATTCCCCAAGAACTTTGAAGTCTCAGGTGCTTTTCAAAATTACGTCTGGAATTTTTTCAGCCTTATTTGTTAGAATTAGGTCTCTTCTAGAAGAAGTGAAATAGAGGATGGACTAAAGAAATTACTGATCTTTGAATGTTGTCACATTGCTCTGTGGCATTTTGTCTGCAGGGGAAGGTGCTACTCAAGGAAATTTTGTGATTCACTTTAGCCAAGTCACATTCATTTCCCGCCAAGGCAGTTTGCTAACAAACTTAGAATCTGCAACAAGATGAAAATAAAAGGGACATACCAGAGGAATCAGAAAATAAATGGTCTGCTGTTTATTGTGGGTCTAAATTACCTCAGAAAGACGAATTCATTTGTCTCTAAAATTCAAATGCCCACTGCATAAGACTTTACATTGTTCCACAGGAAGTATGTTTTACCACTGGATCAAGACACTTCTGTGTGCTGTAAAAAAATGTTTTAAATTATGTAAGCTTACAATAAACAGAATCAGGAAAAAGAAAGACCATTTTCTTTTCAGTTAATCTTTTTAAACTCTTCCAATATTTCTCCAGTGTAACACTTCTTCTCTCTAATTTTTTAAGCTCTGTTTTAAAGTTTGTGTTATTTTAGGAGGGGAAAAGGGGAAACATAAATGAAGCAGGAATTCCATTGGGATACCCAAAATGTAGCTATTGGTGTAGACTATGATTAATACAGATGATTCCATAGACTAAGGTATGATCTGCAGGTTGTGTAAGTTCCTGTGGGGATTGTCTCATTCTCTAGTTTTATTAAGCTTGAAAAATCTCTTCTACCTCAAAGGGGCACAGAAAAAATGTCATTTAAACTACTTTCAAGGTGAAATAACATTAGGCTTTCCAACAGTGTAGCTCAAGTAATATTCAAGGTTCCCCTAATTATATCACACTGTCCTTAACACAAAGCTTGCCAAGCCTACAGGAGAAACTGTTGAGTGGATGGGGAGACCATGCCAGTGTGAGAGCAACAAGTTCAGTTCCTGTATTCTCCATGCTGCTTCTTTTTTCCTTGTGGCAAGGCTCCAAGGGTAAAGGGGGACTTGATGTTCTGCCTATCCCTTTCAGCTTCCTCATCCTCGTCATATCGCTCATCCTCATCATCCTCAGCGTCGCTGTGGTGAGGGCTGGAATGCTGGGAGGCAGAAGGCGATGGTGGCACTGATGAAGGCCTGGGGAACCTGAAACCTTCCGTCTGGCAGAGAGAGAAGCAAGTTGAATGTATTAATTGAGTTCATTGATTGGTTTTATACAGCAATTTAGGGCTATCACACTTCACAGGAAGTCAGTAGTGGGATGTAAGATAGACCTGCCCTGCACTCTAAAATTAAACTTCCTTCAACCCAGATCCCCTCAGTCCTCCTCTGCCAGTAAGTACACACTTGTATGACAGAGAACTTTACCCTGTGCTATAAACAACATCCTGCCCTTCCAACAGTGCTTTTTGCAAAACATGACTATCTTTACAGAGTCTTGAAACAATCAGCACAACACAAAATCCTTCTGCACTCTGTTGTCAGAATATGTCTACTGAAATTCAGGCTTCAATCTGAACTTTCAAAACAGTTATCTAGTTATAATATCAGCATCGGCAAAACCAGAACCCAGCAAGGGGTTTTGGTCTGAACCTCCTCTCTCCTTCTTATTAAAAAAAAAAAACAGTTGCTCTTTGGAGATTTGGTTTCAAATCACTTTGTTCTGACAGTGGATGTGAGCAGCCTCTCTTCTCAAATTGGTGCTAATCTGGACCAGGCAAGAACTGTTTGAAGGTGGGCCTTTAAAGTGACCCCTTGCAGCTCCAGCCAATGTACCATGTTCAGATGAAGGCAATACCTTGCCTTGCTTTCCCTAGAACATCTTTTTCCAGCTCCCCCTCTATCTGGTTGGTGCAGAACATCTCCATGGCATTGAGCAGAAGCAAAAATTAGAAGCTGCCACTCATCCGAGAGGAATTTCGAGGGCCGGTTCCTCAGCTGGTCTGAAGTGGCATAGTCCCATCCAGCTCAGTCTAAATCATCTGCAGACCAGTTCCTGTGTCACACCTGTCACACCCCTGTGTTTGGTCTGATACCAGTAGGTCCTGGTTTAACCCCAGTCAGCAACTCAGCCCCACACGGCCTCAGCTCGCTCCCTTCTGGAGGGGTCAAGGAGAGAATCAAAGGGGGGAAAGTGGCAAAGCTCATGGGTTAGATTAAGACAGTTTAGTAGGGAAAGCAAAAGCTGTGCACACAAGCAGAGCAAAACAAGGAATTCATTCCCCACTTCCCATGGGCAAGCAGGGGTTCAGCCATCCCCAGGAGAGCAGGGCCTCATCACAGGTAACGTTTAATTGAAAAGACAAACACCAGCATTACAAACATCCCCCTTTCCTCCTTCTCCCCACTTGTTCATACACTGAGCATGGTGCCATATGGTCTGGAATGTCCCTTTGGTCAGCTGGGGTCAGCTATCCTGGCTGTGTCCCCTCCCAGCTCCCTGTGCACTCCCAGGCCCTCTCTGGTGGGGTGGGTGCGGAGCAGAAAAGGCCTTGGCTCTGTGCAGGCTCTGCTCAGCAAGAACCAAACCGTCCCTGTGTTATCAGCACTGCTTTCAGCACAAATCCAAAACACAGCCCAGCTACTGTGAGGAAAATTGACTCTGTCCCAGCCCAAAACAGCACACTCCTGACTGGAGACTGGATCTATAACTTGTTAAGCTTTTAACCAGGATCCTACTTCCCTTTAGTTAAACCCAAACTTGCTAACTCTCTTCTCCCTCACACTCTTTCTCTCTCTCTTTGTAAAGCAGTTAATATGAAGATGAACTCATTTCCAAAAGCAGACTTCACCTTTGGTGGAGC
The DNA here is from genome assembly GCA_013397915.1 of Daphoenositta chrysoptera. Classification (NCBI taxonomy): domain Eukaryota; kingdom Metazoa; phylum Chordata; class Aves; order Passeriformes; genus Daphoenositta; species Daphoenositta chrysoptera. The sequence continues at coordinate 53,153 of VZRO01004212.1, forward strand.
ATTTGGTTCCATCTCAAATTTATCTGGGAATGCTCTGCTGAGGGCCAAGTGTCTGGCATGCATGTAATACTGCAACAAAACAGAGAAGCCATTACAAGTCATAGAAATCTTGGGTAGATTTAAGCAAAGGGGGAAAAGGAACATAAAAAGAGTATCTTCTAAAAGATGGTGCTGAACAAAGGCTAAACATGTTTTCAGATAAGCAGAATCCACCTGATATCACTGCTTGTAATGAACACAGTGCTGTGAAGTGATGAGCTGTTCACGACAGATTCACACCAAAAAAGTCTGGAACAGAAGGTGAATAAGGTGCCTGTAAGATGTATTAAGATGGAAACAAGGACTTGTATTGGTCACCGTAATTCCTATTGAGTGACAAGTATGCTTTATCCCTCAGGAAAGAACTGGGGTTTTTTAGCCAGGAAAATTTACATCTTGAAGTGTGTGTATGTATTACACATAAGCTTTAGACTCATCCAAACTCACTTTGGACTGCACATAACCATGTGTAACAGTGACAGAGAAGTAACATTTATGAGTTTACTGATGCCTGGTATTTAAGAATTTGACAAAAATATTTATAGATCCACTGTATTCCTGACTTTGCAGCACACGCACAGAAAAAATAGCTTGTTATATCCAGGTCTTAAGCTATGTTTGGAACCATATAAATACTAAGGTTTTCATACAGGTATCAGAGCAGAAAAAGGTCCAAAATAGTTACAAAACTCATAGATGTGCATCCATTTCTTCAGTCCAGTGGACTTGAGAACACTGCTTTGCTACCATCTTCTTAGTAGGTGGTACTGCAGTGCTTTTTGTGTCAAATTAAAAACACTATTTGCATTTAAGGCACAGAGGTGGTTTAGGAGTGTTGAGGAGCCACAAGGCCCAGCAAAATTTCATGAAGGGAAGGGTTTTTGAAAGTATCCAGATGACTTTGGAACACAAATCCTCCTCAGTGTAGGTATTGCCAGCTACACCAGATTTTTACATTGTCTTTAGCACCAGAAAGAGCTTGATGTGACTGGATTCTGCTCTAACCTATTCAGTCTCTCCTTGCCACTGGAGCATGGAAGGATCAAACTGAAATGTAAAAGCTCTGCCTTTAGCCCCTTTGAGAGGGGGATTTCAGCACAGAGCTGTATCCTTGCATTGCAGCACTCTGCTGAAGGCTCTGGCTGGACCCATGTGCCTGGAATTTTTACTGCCTCTGTGCCACACACCCTGCCCAGGTATCTCCAGTCCAGGAGGTCCGAGAGGCGCTCGGTGCGGTTCCTCTGGATGATCCTCTGGCGCCGGTTCTGCTGGCAGAACCCGTACAGGAACTGGGTCAGCTGGTTGCACGACTCGTCCGGCGAGCGGAACCTCCTGTCCACGATGTAGATCCCTGAGGGACACAAGGAAGGGCGAGGTGAGTGGGACTGAAGATGGGATCTGACCTCTCACACTTCCAATCTACCTTCTGTCACGTGGCCTTACAAATATTACATGCAGTATATCCTTTTGAGTGTTAAAAGGTAACTACAACTGGAACATTTGTTACCATTCTGATGGAATGGAGAGATGCAGAAGAATATGAATTTTTTTTTTAATTTTCTTTACCTGTCAGGCTGAAATTCAGCAAATTCTTCAAAACTCAGAGGCTTTGTTGTTGCTGTGTAAGTATGTCCAAAATGGTTCGAGTTTCTGGATAAAGACATATCATTTTTATCTGCCATAATTTTTAAAATACTGACTTCTTAAAGAAAACATAATCTAGTGCTTTCCTATCTTGCTGTAGAATTCACAAGTGTGGATGGCCAGAATCAGGCTGTAGGAGAGAGGCTGTGTTTTCTGTAGAAATACAAGTGTTTCCATAGAGACAGCTAACTCACATTCATCACTCAACAGACAATTCTGGCAGAGAGAGGGCAGAGGTAAGCTTTGCCTCTACGCAGTTTGTTGAGATTAATACTTTATTTTTGCCACCTTCCTTACACCAGGGTGTTGGGAAGAAGAGGGTACCAGACCTTGCAGCTCTCTTAATGGACATGACAGATGCAAAACTACCTTAATGAAGTGCCTGGTGCCAAGCACAGACATTTATGTCAACTCACATCTATGTTTTGGCAGAGAAGAGCAAGTGAGCTGTGCTCTGTGTCTCTGAAGGGTCTCAAAGACAAGTGCACCCAGGCAGGTGTATCTATATTTTGTACCTGGCTCTACCCTTGCCCCTAGGTCAGGCAAAGCTGGCACCAATGTGGGGATGTCACTGCCTGATTGTGAAACCAAGCCAAGGTACTTGGAAAGAGCCCCTAGTTTGGGAATATATTCAATATTCACAGAATCATAGAATTACAGAATGGTTCGGGTTGGAAGGGACCTTAAAGATCATCAAGTTTGAACACCCTGCCATGGGCAGGGACACCTTCCACTATCCCAGGTTGCTCAGAGCCCCATCCAGCCTGGCCTTGGACACTGCCAGGGGTGGGGCAGCCAGTTAGCCCTGGCTAAGTAAGCAGGAAGGACAGGGAGGGCTGTGCCTTGCTCTGTACCTCAGGGACGCCGTGGCTTTAGTGACAACTGCACCAGTTGGAAAACAGGGACAATCAGCCCTAAAAGGAGGACCTACTCAGGCAGAGGGTGACTCAAGAGGCAGAATTGTCCTGAAATACCAGGCACTGGCTTCCTTCCTCCTCACCACACTCCAGTCATGAACCACTTGTAAATCTTCCCAAGCAGATCATTATTTGAAGTAGATTCCTTGTATTTCCACAGCTTTTTTTTTTTTTTTTTTAGTGTACATGATAATTTACTGCTTCTTTGGTGACGGACATGTTTCACTGGTCTCAAAGTCCCAAACTATTCCAAGAGAAGCAGACTTTCACTGCTTCTTTGGAAGGCTCAGAGAGTTATAACACAACCAGAGGCACTAAAGGGAAGTGCTGGGAGACTCTAGATGGGTATGAGCACTGATGGGTTTGGAAGGATACAGCAGACAAAAAATTAAAGGGAGACAAAAGAGAAATAACCTGGAAAAGGTTTGGATAAATATGACAGCTGAAATTACTTGTCCAACTTAACAAGATATTCAGAGCTCTGAATATATTCCTCCAATGAATTCCCTTGTCCTAGAGAAACACCAAATTGAGGAGTAACAGCATGATTGCTGCGCTTTTTGCTTTCCTAACTCAGAGGTGATATTTTGATATGCTGTTAAAGTTTTTACCATAAGCTGCTGGGTCAGCAACATGTTCCTGCATGAAGCAGCCGAATCCAGAGAGGTTTGTGGTTACACTGGGAATGCCCATCACAGTACACTCAGCTGCAGAAAGAAACAGGCAAAAACGGTTTCAGGGCAATATACCTGCAATGGTTTCACTTGAGATAAAAAAATAAAAAGAAACAGGCAGACAGCAGAGCTGCTCTGAAAATGTCAAGTGAAAACTGTAATAATGTTTTGTTGTGGATTCTGAGGAAAAAAAGAAGAATAAAAAGAAATTTTAAACACAAAATTCACACTGTGTTTGCAAACATATCTTTGAGTTTCAGAGCAGCTAAACTGAAAACTTTCTGGGAGTGCAGTTTTTAAACAGGGAACTCCAATATATAGCCAGGACCACCTGGATTTTATATTGGAGTCTGATGTACACCTATGTTCATTAGCTGTTCACAATTCTTTACAAAACTGAATCTCTTAGGAGCAGGAGTGTATCAAACTTAGGATTTTGATATTTGTGGTTTGCAAACACGTCTCTATAGCAAGAAAAAAGAAAAAAACCCAACAAAATAATAAGCCCACCCCAAAACAACAAACCCCATAATTAACTCAGTACTGCATTCACATTAGACGTGGAGCTAATTTTATAAAATCAGGAAATATATCCATTTTTTTTTCGTTTTTTCTGTCATAGCCATGAGTAAGGATAACTGCTTACCTTCTTTAAAGAGTTTTTGCCAAGGAGCCTAAGCCTAACCTAAACCAAGATGCAGACTCTAGTCTTAGAAAAGTGCAAAGCCATCTACATGGCTTTCATTCATATGACAATAAAACTGATGTCTATAAAATAGTTATAAATCTACCTTTAAAAAGCACTCTTTGTTTCTGGGAGACTTAAATGGGCATGGACAGAAAATTTTAAGTCAGAATCTATATGCTCTCTGCATTTTTAGAAATTTCCAGTTAATTCAATGAGATTCACTACCACTGCATTTATTTCTGGTAAATAACTTTGCTATGGTATTACATAATTCTCTCAAACTTGTTATCTTGAATTAAATCCACTGAACTGTGTCAGCTGGTAGCATCAGATTTCTTGCCCTGCTTTTTTTAATATGTACATTCCTGCACACCTTCTTTTAAAATCCTTGAACCAAGTGAAGAATTAAGTTTTTAAAATTATTTTTTTGTTCTAAAGCCGTAGAAAATCAAACGATTACACGCTAGTATGGAAAAGAGTCCAGTGCAGAGACAATTTTGCCCATAGTAAGACCTTTGCATGGCAGAGGAAACAGGGCCTAAAGAGTTTTTTTAGCACTCCAGAAAGAACTGGCTGCATCAACAAAATGGGTGTTCATCTTTCCACACTAGTTAAGGGTACAGAATTCCTACCTGGAGTGTAGCCCCAGGGCTCATAGTAAGATGGGAATACACCAAGGTGGCAGCCCCTAACAAACTCCTCATAGTCCAAGGGCAGCAAGGGGCTTGTTGAAGACAGAAACTCTGGATGTAAGATCACCTGGATATTCAAAACTTATGTTAGAGGTGAAAGAAAACCATCATCGATGTATTTTAATTATCAATAAGCTTATGCAATTTATTTACCCTGGTCTTTTTCTAAGTATCTGGACAACACCTCCTTTGACCATCCATCTGTTATCTAACCCACTTCCCACACTGAAATGTATCCTGCCTCTATGCATTTTTGTCCTGGAAATAGTACTGATAATGAACCCTTTTTTTTCTGGACAGGTATTCAGCTTTATCCTTCTTCATCAAGGAGGCCCATGTGCATTGAGAATTAGGCCTAAGGCTGTGGCATTTCGCAAGATTTGGTCTGTTGTATAAAGGTACAGAAGATTTACAAGGGCCTAGAGTGGCAGGACAAGGGGGAATGGCTTCACACTGACAGAGAGGAGGTTTAGATTGGATATGAGGAAGAAATTGTTCGCTGTGAGGGTGGTGAGGCCCTGGCACAGGGTGCCCAGAGAAGCTGTGGCTGCCCCATCCCTGGCAGTGTCCAAGGCCAGGCTGGATGGGGCTCTGAGCAAGCTGGGATAGTGGAAGGTGTCCCTGCCTATGGCAGGGGTTGGAATGAGATGATCTCTAAGGTCCCTTCCAACCCAAACCATTCTGTGATTTTATTGGGATGTTTCAATAGGAGGAGGCCTCAGGCAGACTCAGCACTTCTGAGCTTCACAGCATTCCCTGAAAAGAAAGAGTGTTCACCTTACTCAACAGATCTCCCAAGAACTGAGGGAATTTTGAAACCAGACACATTATAGCCCTGTCACTACAAGGCTAGTGTGTCTAGGCCAACTAATCTTGCTGAAAGACAGCTCTCAGGACCGAAGTTAATTTATCTGCATGACTCTGCAGGGGTGGGGTCACTGCCCCACATCCGCTGCTTAGTTGACAAGTGCCTTGTATGTGGTGCCCAGTCAGCTTCAGGAGGAAGAAACATGAGGGAATGGTTTAAACTGCTCTGGGCTTATTTCCCTGCATGAATATACCATAGCCATTATTCCATGCCCAGGATATGCTTGTATCCTTTCTTAATAAGATTGTCATGCTACTCACTCAAGTAAATAAGTGAAGGTACTCAACCAGCAAATGGGCTGTAAACTCATTTTGCAAGCTTAGTTGATCCCAGTGATTCCACTGGCATTGCTGAGGGTATTTTTCACATGCCAGCTGTGTCTGCCTGGATATTTCATACTTCTCTCAAAATTACTTTCTATTTGAAGTTTACAGAACTTTTTAAAATTATATCCAGCCCATTAAGTATTAAGCCTGTTCATGCAGGAGGTAATTTTTCAGTGATAATGACAGATTTTTACAAACTTGACATCTGCTGAGAAGCAGGGGGAGATGTTTGCTGTGTTACAGCCTATCTGCTCTCTAAAGCCTTCAAGCAGTTAATTCTGAGGCATTTTTAACTACATCTGTACACAGTGCATCCTTCCCCCTTGCTTTTGTTACATCTGCTGTATTACCACCATATTATGATCTCAGAATTCATTGGAGTTAATGTTCATATGCTAAGCCAGGAAGAAGTAACTAGGAAGTGTAAGAAAATGTTTGCTGAGGTATAGCCACGGGTTTAAAAAGAAACCGAGAATAAGTGATATGCCATTGTTAGAGATACCTTGGATCTGACTATATAGAAAAGGTTTGGAAGAGAAAGAATCTGCAATTTTATGTTCTACTTTGACTAGACAGATGTTGAGTTAGTCATAGTTAGAATGTCAGAGATTGCCAGAGAAAGACCAATTTTGGTAGACCTGTGAAAGCATGAGATGATCATTTCTGTGGTTTGAAAAGGTAAACATGGAAGTAAGGAAAGGATTTATTTGCATAAATTTAGTTTCAACTCGTTGATGTAAACATGAGCACGGCATGAACAGGAATTCTTTCTGCTCAGGATCAAAGCCCTGGTTACCTTCTACAGTAAATGCTGAGTATCAAGGTGCTGCTCTTAAGAGATGAAACAATACTCCAGAAATATCTGTGCTCAAACCTTGGACCTCCAGTTTTAAGCAAGTGAATCCATGACAGAGTTTTACATGAGTGCAAATGACCCATGGCACTTTCTTGACTTCAGGAGTAGCAGCTCCTCATTCAGTGCTGGAGGCAGCAACGAAAACAACTCCCTAACTTTGGATTTCTTACTTGAAGTTAACTTGGCTAAACAGCACCTGAGGCTCTTGTGCAGTGACAAGTTGTTATTCCTGGAAAGGGAAGGAGGAAGAGAGGAGAAGTACTCTAGGAGTACAATACCACCAATCAGGAATTTAACTGCATGCCCCATGCTAACGATCCAGACTGAGAATGTTTAAAGAAATCCCATTTTGTATCTAAAATGAGAAGGCTGGAACGCACCTTGACGCGGTCTGTGCGGTTGTTGAACAGGCCTATGCGCCGGATGGTGTTGAGGATTGGGTCATTGCTGTCATCAATCATGTTGTGGGTGGTCACTGGAGGCAGAGAGTGTCTCTGAACACAGAAAAGGCAACCCATATATCAAGAAAACTCTTGGCAAACAGTTTTGTTGCCATTTCCTAAGGCTACTGGAAGACAGTGATGGATTTTGTCATTGATGTGAATAGGTTTAGTTTACCTCAAAATAAATAAATTTGTACTTTTAGAAGGCCCCACCATTTAATTTTGAAGATTTTTAGTCAATGTTTTATTTCCTTAAAGCTTGATTTTAAATATTTAGTAAAACTGGAAGAATCCAGACTTCAGGAAGAACTCAAAGTTCACATTTAGTGCAGGATAAAAAAATTAGGACTTTTGGTATCATGCATGTGACTGAAGGAATATCCATGGATTCCCCAAAAGATTAGTTTGGGTCATGCTCTCACTAAAAACAATCAGAGCCAATTTTAAATGTTACTGATGAAAAGTATATTTGCTGAAAACTTCTTCCCAATGCACACATATCGCAATATGTCATATACAATCTTTTTACATCATCACATTTATTATTTAGATTAGATGTTTATATAAATAACACATTTTCTGACCTGAGTTGAAAAGATGGCTCTTTTCATAATGGTTATGTCATCTCGGTCAAGAATCCTGTTCAAGTCTGGGATTTCTCCTCTGCAAAGGAAAGTCACGGCCAATTTTACCAAAAATGACTCATTATCCTTTTTGTAAAGAAAATGAAGAAATGCCCAACAAGGTCTGATCTGAAGTTTGCTGATGTCAACACAAACTTTTCCTTTGTTTTCATGGCCCTTCTATACTCCCTATATTGTGTTCTCCCATATACTTGCTGATGTGCTGATTAGCTTTCAAAAAAAAAAAGCTAAAGCATTGGTTTCTTCTGTTTTTGGACACAGCTTGTTTTTACTGTGCTTTGGGTCATTCACTTCCAACTGTCCTCTGAAATGATATGACTGAATCACTAACACATATTACTTGGTTTCTGGTGCTTTTTTAAGCTGAAGTAGCTAATTTTTGACAGTGGTTAAGCCTTTGTGTTACTTAGACATCCCCTGTGTCTCTTACAACTCTTTCCACTACAGGCTGCTGGTACCTTTAATTTTTTTCTCTGTGATTGGCCTATTAAACAAGTATCTTGTTTATGGTCCCATATCTTTCTCCCCTGCCCTCCTATGGATGTCAAAATTCCTTGAACAAAGAGCAGAAGCACAGAAACAGCACAGGTAAAGCCACCTGAACATGTGGCTCTGCAAGGCAGAGTAAAGCAACGTCTTCACTCACTTCAGCAGGGCATTGTAGAGTTTCCTTCCAAACTTTTCCTTCACAGATTGTGCAGTGTCCCTGGGAAGATAAATAAATATATGTATAAAACAGGAGAATCCAGGACAAAGACAGTATAGAAGAGATTCCTGCTGTAGGAAATTAAATTGATATATTGATGGAACCAAGGATGCAGAGGCAGACAGAGGTCTGGTTCTCAAAGCTCTTTTCTCCAGCCAGCAGCTGTGCTGAGGGTTTGACCTGCATCTACAGATGAGAGCACTGGGAAAGTCAGGGGCAAGCTTCTCTAGGGATTCCTTCTAACCCTCTGCTCTGATCAGTAGACCACTGTGAAAAAGCAAGCACATGTATGACCCTGGGTACTAAAACATGATCATTAATAATGGACAGAAAGATCTCCAGCTTTGCTTGGCCTAAAAGAGAGATGCAAGATACTAGAATTAAACAAGTAAGGATTTTCAAAGCAAGCTTCCCCCTTCACTTTCTGCCCTATTTCCCAACTTAAAGATTTTTGGAAGTAACTGTTAGACTAAAAGGTAGTTTGTCTTCAGTCTTAAGTTTGTCTTTAGTTTGCAAAACAAAAAACTTCCTGAAAAGCTCAGGCCAAGTTTTAAGACATAAATGAGGCCTGTGTCAGACAAATGTTATATTTTTGCTAAGGAAGAACTCCAGTGAACCACTGTTCTACATGCAAAGAGTCATTTTTATTCTTCTGCCCCTGGCTGAAGGTTCTGTTGTCAAAACAGCAAATGCACTCCAAATTTGAGTAAATTCACTGTGAGTAAAGCTTCACTTCATGGAACGTTTCCTGCCTTTCTGATTTCTAATTTTACTTTGGGCTAAGACAAAACTTCTTAAGTGAAATCCTCAACTTTACCAAGCTGGGAATCCACATACCTGGTTTTAGGTGCTCCCTCCCAACTCACATAGACACAATAGTGGATGAATGAATTTTGGGTGAGTTGTAAAGCAGCTAAATGTCAAACCACACTGATCCAAATCCCAGCAGGACAGTTCCCACATGACTGTATTTTCATAGACTGCCATGCACAATATCTATAATTTAACCCAGATGGTACAGACTGCCTTTTCAGAAGCAGAGGAAAAGAAGGATTTTATATCCCAGGTCAGCCATCACCTATTAATTGGTACGTGCTATATTCCTTTATAAGTGGCAACCTCTTCTTGTCTTTAATTTCTGTGGCATCCTGAAAATCACCTGATATTATTATCCTGGAGTTCAGATTATGACCATGATAATGCTGCACACAGTGATGCAGAGGGTCTTTTGCTGTTCACAGAGAAGAACAGCTGGAAGCAGCATTTTTTGCATGATTTCACATTTTCAGTGAGCATTACTGAGTACCAGAGAAATAACCATGGACTAGTGATACAACATGGAAAAGCCTTTGCATATTTCATGTAATCTAAACTTTCCTAACATCCATATATTGTTTATTTCATATGTACCTGTTGTATTCTATTCAAACATGACATCCTTGATATCAAACAAAAAGCAGAGGCCAAAAGTATTTCAGAGAATGATTTCTGTGACTCATCACACTTCCAGAGGGGGATAAGATAAAACATCATTTGGACTGAACCATTACTCTCCACTGGCAGTGAAGGCAGGTCAGACACATTATTTTTAGGAAGCCAAAGATGGACAATTAATTCCAGTCTCTACACTGGTGGTACCTGCTTCCAGAGTGGCAGCCAGGCAGAATGTTTTTTGTGGATCCCAAGAAGTTGCTAAATTATCCAGAGATAATTTAGACAGCAGAGAGATTTCTCTTTTCTCCCTTCTTTTCCAGATATGGCAAAAGCTATGCAATTTCAATGACCCTTGTTGGCCTATTTCTGTCACTGTTTTTGTAGAAGTTTAATGCCCATTAGTCAAGCACTTCAGCTGCACTACCAATACCCAGAAAACTGAGTCAGAGATCGTCTGCTGGAGGCATTAATGAGACAACACAAAAAATAGTATCTTTCTCTTACACAGTGCCTTTCCTTTACAGATCTGTAAAATTGTTAGACTTCTATCACTTCATAAATATAGAACTGGCATCACAAAGAGGTTAAACACAGTGAGAGATGGGCATAAAAGCAGCAGCTAGGTCCTGTGGGGTGTAGTCCCTCAGTTTTAACACCAGCTTCCTTACTTCTGCAGCAGTCTAACCACTGTAGCCACCTGAAAATGTGCACATTTCCATTTCCCTACTTAGAGAATTAATCTGTAAATATATTGTGTGGAGTGGCATTTTTCACTTTCCAAAACAAAATTCCTCCTTGATAACCCACCACTGATCTTCTTCATGAATTTGTAGTTTTTCAGTTTTGCCACATCACTTAGTTCAGAACTACCTCACAATAGATGCTTTTCCTGTACAGAATCACACAGCAGTTAAAGTGAAGTGATGGTTAATCCTGCTCCTGCTTTGCTTTTTTTGTTTGGAACATTGCAAAGTAGCAAGGGCTGTGACAATTTTCTCTTTATAGCTGTAAGTTTCACTGCTTGGTTATGGCCACTGCTTGTTGTAGTCCATATAGAAAATTATAGACAATTGTTATCAACTGTTGTTCTGCTGGATCACACAGTACAATCTCCATATTTCTAAATAAAAGAAATAAAAAATACAAATAAAAGATAAAATTTTAAAAAGTATAAATAAAAGAGGATGTATAATTAATTTATTTTTCCCACAGAGAAGCTCACTGTGAAAAATGAGCAGGCAGTCTTTATTTTATGGGAGCTCTATGGCCCATCCAGAAACAGCCAGAAGACATCCAGAACAGTGGATTTCCTAGAACATTTGACTCTGTTGCTGCAAAAAGTACAACTTGCTAATAGAATGTCAAGGCAAGTTAACTAAAAATAACTTTGGACAAAAAAACCCCAAAACTAAAGGGAGAAATATTTGACCTTATTTATCTTTCCCATCTCTTCCATCCCTGAAATACATTCTAGTTACCCACAATCCTCAGTTTTAGCAAAAAGAAGGAGCGTTATTCTCCAGCTGAAACTTTTGCGTGTATCCACAACAGACTGTAGCAGGGTGGGAATGGCAATTACCAGAGCTGCTTCCGCACTGCCTGTCCTTTCAGGGTTTCCACGTTGAAATTGTTGGTCTTTGCTGGCATGATGAAGAACACAATAACCGTAACATCGGTCTTGTGAACCTACAGGACAAGAAATGAAAAGGAGTTTTAAAAAAAAAATCTCACTACAGGGTATCACAGCCAACTTTAAGAATTAGTCACAGGAAACACCAAATACACTTCTGGTGTTCCAAGAAGGCTCTGATCTTGTAGCTCTTGCTACAAATGAAGTTCTGTCAGATCAGAGATCAAGACAGAGATGTCATCCAGTTTCAATCTGGACAATCAAATCTTCCTGAGCTCTCATGGTTTACAGAACACGGCTTTGGATGTGCACTTAACTGCAAAAGAAAAATCTTACTTTCTCACCTGACACAAGTTGTGTTGGCTCAAAGGAGTGAGTGATTACTTTACTAGCTGAGGCATGCCTAGGCATGAGATGAGGGATTCCCTACAGCAGTAGGTGTATGGGCAGAGAGAGAGAGAGAGCAACCACCTTCTACCTGAACCCCTGGCAAGGAACCTGCCAGACACACAACAAGCCACGAGTAATTTCTTGCTCATCTCTCCCATCCAGCTACTGCAAAGGCAGAAAGCACTTGCTGTAAATTCTGACCCTTTATTTCTAGATGGTTTCTCTTGCTGGTTTCTCCTGTGCATGAACAAGGTTCAAAATATCAGGTCCATTCCTTACTGCATGAATGAGGGAGGTTTTACTCCTGTCAGCAACTCTTCACAGAAAAGCTAAAGGTGAACTCTGTTCAGAGCTGTAAAAATTAAATTACTTTGAATTGCCTTCATTTAAAATTTTAGATACATGAACATGCTGTTAGTGTGCGTTCCCTAAGACTGAAGTAGAGGGAAATGTACAGTATAAAATAATCTGTGGGAATCATCTATCATGTTAATGTTAATTAATGTTCTCCCCTTCCCTCTCTTCAAAGCAGTTTCCAAGTCCATCATGCCATGATCCCAGTGTGCATTAAAAATCTCTCCCAACATTCCTATTTTATTTCCCAAATTGTAGTGAGGTTTTCAAGCAGCAAAGGAAAAACTCTCTATAAAATAAAACAATTCCATGCAATGATATGTATTTTTTAGGTACAGGCACATCACTGGGACTTGTTTAGGAAGCACCATAATTTCCAGATTTGTAAGTAGTACAGGTAGTCTGCTACTCCCGATGGAATTGCCTCTTGAAATAATTACAGAGCAAGTGTTGGTTGAACAGCTAATCAGATGCTGGCATCCACATTGGAAGAATAATGCAATAAATCTAGGCTGCTCAGCTTATGGGAGAAGCAACAGTACAGTGTTCTGCAGAGCTTGGGAAAACTAGCCCCAGTTTCCTTCAATTTCCATCAGCTTTGCTTGCCATGGATGTCATCAGGAAGAATTTCTTCACAGAAAGGGTGATCAGGCAGTGGAAGGGGCTGTTCAGGGAGGTGGTGGAGTCACCCTCCCTGGAAGTGTTCAATAAACAGCTGGACATGGCTCTTAATGCCATGGTCTAATTGGTAAGGTGGTGATTGAACAAAGGTTGGACTCAGTGATCTTGGAGGTCTTTTCCAACCTTAATGATTTTATGATTTTACGATTTAAATCATTAGCTGCAACAAGAGATTGCTGCAATAATTGCTCAGCCAATTATTTCCCTCTTATCACACAAGACCTTCCACGTTATCAGCATTCACAGATAACAGCCATGTAAATGTCATTAACAGGTAGCTGATGTTGCACAGCACTGCCAAACAACTGACTTCTGTTGTGGAAGAAATACTTCAGTTCTGTGAGGTGATTTGTGTGAATGAAGGGATTAAGAATTTCCAGAAAATCCAGGGGCTCTAATGGTGTATTAATAGAAGGTGGTGGTAGAACACGTGTACATACAGCTTCAAACATTAGTGATTCCTTCATCCCTGTTGACAATGCAGTATCATAATTTTTATCCAGATTTTTCATACCATTCAACTCATAAGAGTACAAAAGACAGAGTCTGGGACAACAGCTAATTGACCCTTACCAGATGACTGAAAACCAATTAGCTCTTTTTTTTTTTTTTTTTCTGGGTTTTATTTGCAATATACCAGTCTTTGAGACACATCTGGAGACATTTTCAATGCCCCCACTGTAGGTGGTAAGGGCTTTGCTCTGTGGTTATAACAAGGCCTTGGTCTTATCTTCACTGAAGTACTCCACAAAGGCATTTAGAAACATTGCACTCATTTTGTAGCTGAGGAAACAGGACCATGGAGAGCTGCATGGCTTCCCATTGCTTTTCACCAGGCCACTGCCACTGTGATTTTTAATGCAAGATTCCCATCCAAGCAGAAGTACTCAGAGATTTAAAAGATCATGATCAGATCCTAATGAATCAAGCAATTTGCTTAAAAGGATGTTTTTAAAATGCAGCATTATAGGCTTACTTTTATTTCCATTATAATATATAAGCCATCGGGACAAATTCTAGAATACTACTTTCATTACTTCTCTCTAAACACCAGGGAGGTAACCATGGATTAATTTCCTGAACTATGTAATCAATTATTTTTAAGCTGTCTGAAATCATTATATACTCTTACAGCTCAGGGAGAGAGCCCTATGAAAACTGTGAATATCCCATAATTACTTTCCTATAAACCAGAGTATTGAAAGGGAATGCTTGCAGGTGACTTCCACAGTATAGTAAGTTTGAGCATAAGCTCTATGCTTTCAACAGCTGTGTAAGCTTTCTTACCCTCAGCAAAAAGTTTAATCTTGATAAGGCTTCTAGAAACATATCAGCTCCTTTGTTGGAAAACTCGTATCTCCCAGCAATGAAGAAAAACAAGGTCTTGTCAAGATTGAAGTCAAGGTGGCTGAAAGCAAGAAAACAGACAAGAACAAAGTACGTCTCGAGATATAATCAAACAAAACACACAACAGCTTTCTATTCTGGCGGAACTTATTATCCCAAGAGAAAAATGAAAGTGAGGCTTTTCTGCTGTGCTTTAAATTGACTATCTTAATCTGACAAACTACATCTTGGGTAAATAACAAACAGAACAAGATCTGCTATCTGATAGCATGATCTGTTAAGCAGAGTTGGATCTGGTGTCTAAAATTCCCTTAGCTTCTGACTGAGAAATCCCAGACAGATATTTGAATACGCTGGTTTCAGCATTTCCACTCCTCTATGAAGTACTTGTTAGTCCTCCTGCTTTGGTTCTTGCTTTAAACAGTGTTGGACAAGCATTGCTAATTTTTGAAAAGTAAAAGCATACCCATAGAAATGACCTCGAATGAACTCTTGGATCCTAGCCTTGTACATGGAATGCAAATTCTGAAACTCATGCATTGCTGAAAATTTCTTAATGTTCAAGCCATTTGGGGTGACAACATCTGGAAAAGCAGAGAAAAGGCAGAGGTAGACATCTTCAGAGTCAGAGAAACCTTTAAGGAAAGAACCAATGTGTCTCTCAGCTTTATGTGAACAGGTTATGTCTTTATGTTACTCATGGGGAGGGAACAGCCCTGCCTCCACAAAGCTCTTGCACGTGGCTCTCCACTGTCTGCAGCATCAAAGAAGCTTTCACCTGTCCTCAGCACTGGGTAGATCCTGCCCTTTTGTCCTGTCAAGATTCCAGTAATGTCTCCATTGAGCCATATGTTCGTTGTGCAATTTGCCCTTTACCTCTTTATCCTTGATATCACTGTTGCCTGCTCTATCACTATAGACTGAGAGCCCCTGGAAGCAGAAACTATGCTGTACTATGCCCTTGTTTACTGCATGGCACAAGAGATATCCACCCTATCAAAACTTCAGAGGATTTATCAAAGAAAGGGAGCATATAACAAACCTTTTTAAAACAGCCCCTTTCCAGTAATCTGTTGCATTTCTCCTAAAAAGAGCCACAGAACAGTACGCTTTACCTTTTTACTGCTGCTCTCCTCCAAGATTCTAAAGGATCTTACAATTAAAATTTGTTTATTTCCAGCATCTTGAAGGTAAAGTTACAGGATATACACAGAGGGCAGACACTGAAATTCAGTCACTCTTAGTCTTCCTGGTAGATCACAGCAGCTATTCAAAGGTTTGCCCTAAATCCAGTCCAAGTAAATGGAAAGAATGCCATTTTCCGTCCTTTGAGCTGGGTTATGAATGGAAATGAAAGGGAAGGCCAGTTCCTCAGCAGATGTATTTCATGGCAACACAACTGACAGACAGACCTATACTAATTTATGATACCAGAGATTATTCAAATACAATCCCCAAAGAAGCAAGGAGCACTATTTGTTAGGGGATGCAGTGGTGCAGATTCCATCCTTGTTCTCCTGAAAAGCGTCACAACCACGAACTGGAGTAACTGTAAAGGTCCTTTGCAGCATTCAAAGGCCCTTCAGTAAGATATGATTCTCTACAACACGTGGTTCCTGCAAACCAAACAGCTGCTCCTGTGATCTCAGTGCTCATGGGTAATCCTCCCATAACACCACGGTTACTCATGGGAGTACAGCCTCTTGCTTGCCACTGATAAAGGTCTTGGACATCACTGCTATCGTGGTCCTTTGGCCATAGGTGCCTAACATTCACTGTCCCCACCCCTTCCCCCATCAGTAGAGGTTTGCCTGTCTAGCATTAACATTCTGACAATATAAAACTGTCTCTTATTTCTGTCCAGCCTATAGGCACTTATTTAAAACCGCTCTGGCTCCTCTGGTTGATTCTATATCCAGGTGATCTTAAAATAAGTACAATCAGTTCTCTATGCTGTCCAGTCTACTTGCCTGACAGTATGTAAATGCCACAGTCATTTTTAATTGCTTCCTTGAAAATTACAGTCTGCTTCAGCAGTATATGTTTCCTTGCCATGGAAGTGATCTCTGCCTAAACTTTCAAAGTCCTGAAACACTCTAGGTTAAACAGCAACAGATAAAAATATAACCTTTAGTAGTAACCATGAAATAGCAAAAGTCTTGATGGTTTTGTTTCTGGAATACCCCATTTGAAACTAAGGACCAGGAAATCTTTACCTGTTAGCTACTTAAGATTTGCATTTCAATGACGAAACAGTCTTGGTGGACCTGACAAGAAACCTTGTGCTTTTACCTTCTCCTGCCCATCACTTAAGAATTCTCTAAACAAAGACCTCTGGGGGGAGGCAACAGAGCAGAAACACCCTCCATTGTCTTTACAACCTTCTTTCTGTGGCCTGCTTCTTGTTCTTCGTGGAAGAACTGGCTCATGCAGGACATGAGACTGCAACCATTTCAAAGTCTTCCCAAAAAAGGAAGAACCCCTGCCTGGTTGTTTCTGGCTGGCTTCCCTCCACTCTCGCGTTTATTTATCAGGGAGTTTTGGACATTCTCACCCATCAGCAGCAGCCTGTGTATAACCTATTCCCATGTCCTTTTGTTTCACTGCAGCTTCATTTACCTTTTCATGAGGATTGGGGCTCAATCCATCTCTTGTTTAAGGCTTTGAGATGCATGACAGACATGGTGGTCCAAAGAAGCCAGTTCACTATTTCTGCTCAACATACAGGAATATTTTGAACACGTGTGAGGGATGAAGTAATGAAAGGGAGCTTGGTCCCTATGCTAACTGGTTTGGGTTTATTTTGTTGTTGTTGTTTAATGAATTAATGACATTTTCATTTGAAAAATTGTCTCGAGTAGGTCAAATCAGAATGTTTTGACTTCTGTATTTATACAAAAGAAACTGGCATTGATTTAAGTAATATTAGCACAGAATGAAGTTTTCTGTTGAGAGACCACTAACATTCAGGGTTGACTCACACTTTTTCAGAGTTTCCTTCTATGACTTGGATCAAATATATACAGTTAGGAAGCCTAGATCTAGAACTCAACTTATACCTGAGTCTCTTGGAATTTTGATTCAAAGTCTTCTCTACTGCTAATGCAAAATATATTTCATATCTGAGTGAAAACATTAGGAATCCCATAAAATCAGTTTTCAAATCACAAGAATATAACTTATGATCCCGGATAGAATTTTGCTGGATACGTCAAAGATACTTAAGCTTTTGACAAATATGGTTTGATAAATTGTTGATCACATAACAGCTGCAGCAAGTGGGATCAGCATAATGCAAGCAGTCATTCTGCCAGGTTTAGACTGGCAAATTGGCCTTTTTCCTGCTGCAAAAGTTCTCTATGCAATCAAGTTTATGAAATTTTATAGGGACTTTTCCAAGTGATAAAATTTATAATTTAAATTATAATCCAAGTTCGATGCTAAAAAGGAGTAGCAGAGACAGCTCAACAAATTTCTGAGTTATTTTTAGCTAAAAATTTGGTTACAAAGTTTATGTTTCAATAAACGCAAATAAAAGTTGATTGTGCCAGTTCTGCATCCCCCTTTTAAAGGTTTGTTTTTAAAGTGGATTGAGAAATGTACACATGCTTTCAGTATTCTTGTTCCTTTGTGGAATTCAAGCTCAATGACCTACTGAAGGATTGCTGGACTTTCCAAACAATCAATATCTGCAGATTTCACAGCTTCAGAGAGAATAAATAGTGTGAGAATGGGCTCCTCCACAGTTTATTTGTGGTCTTCAATTCAGAGAAACTATTAAAGTGCTTATTCCCATCAGAACATACTTTCCACTTACAGTTGTCTCTTAGGATTTGGGGTGGCAATTACTACTGAATTTCTCTCTAGCTATGTCAACATGAAGCATGACATGTGTCAGTAATTTTTTAACCCAAACATTAAGTATATTTACTTGGTTTCTTCAAAGTTGCAAGAATAATCACAAAAAGCTCAGGCCTGTGAATCTCTGTGCAAGGAATTCTCTTCAGCTTCAACTGATGTTTTATCTGTGAGCAGTCTGGAGATTTTCTTCCCCAAATTAAACTGGATTCAGACACATTTCAGTCTCCTAAAATCCCAAAACACATACTATGATTTTCAAGGGTAGCTGTTGTGGGGAGAAATGTCATGCCTATATAAAACAGCTTCAAAAGTCTGATTTTCAGAGCACTCTGCACTATGTAAAAACCAAGACCTTTCAGAGTTTAAATGCCTGAACTTCAGTGACTTTTAAGACATGGCTTTCATGCTTAAAATAAAATGAAAAAGATAATCTAAGTCCACCATACTATTGACAGCTAGTCAGGAATGAGACATAGGATTCCATTAACAGCTCTTTTGTTGTGGTTCAGGAATATAATAATAAATGTGGCTTGAAGCACTAAGGATAACCAGGATAACAATCCCAAACTATAACTGGCACTGCAAATCAACTAAAAGCTCTACAAAGAATAAGAAAAAAAAAAAAAAAAAAGAAAAAGTACAAAAACCCAAACAAACAAACAAAATAATTTGAGTGCTGTTATATTTAAAACAACCAAGATAGGAACACACCTGCTAAGTAGCCTCCAAAACTGTTGTGCAATTTTCCCCTCATGCTGCTTACCTGCAGATAAAGTATTGGGTTTGTCCCTATAAAGCACTGAGACGATTTAAAGAGAACTTTAACGACACATCAAACTGGGATCACGACCTTACTCCAAATCCATGCTCAAAATCCATGCATGGAACAGGATAAGGTTTATATGTTTCATATTTTATGAGACTAATATCAAGGGGAAAACCACCATTGGGTGCACAACTATTTTTCAAACTCTACTTGTCAGCCTAATAAAAAATATTTTATCTATATGAAACCTATCATGGTTCAGTTCTAAAAGCATGGAAACCCTGCCACAGACAAATTCCTGAAGTTGAGGAGTCCTGGCAAAAAAGCCTAACAACCATGGAAAATTGGTTATTCCCTGTAGCATAGCCAGACATGCCTGTGCACGTGTCCTTTCTCCTCATGTTTGCATACCTGTCTCTATTATGTTCATTCAGTCTAAGGAAAGGCAGGCATTCAGAGGAAGTACAGTAAAATAATTACTCAGTTCTTACCAGGACTTTTTTTAAGCATATGTTCTGCTTCTGTAGCTGTGATCTGGGAGACTGTGGTGAACACGTGGGCACAGTGCACAGATGCCCGTTCCATACAGTACCGATGGTAAATCTGCCTCTCTCCAGCCTCCTTGTCAATGTCAAACTGTTAAATAACAAAACAAACAAAAAACACACCTGTGTGACGTGACCATCAGACTGTCACTCTCAGGGAAGCTTTCTCCAGCTAGGCTCCATTTCCCCAGGGAATGAGAACCATGTGATCATGCTGCTGTTTTGTCATTCCGGTTTTTGAACTATTTTATCAATTCAAAGAGTTCGAAAGAACAAGAGAGCTCTCAGTTCCTGAAAAAATGGCAGTTCTGCCATTGAAGGAAACCTAGATTAATGATTCCATGAAAGGTAAGGATCTGTGGAATTTGGCCTGCTGGCTGGCAATATATAATGTTGCAGGTTCCCTGGGCTTGTTGGAAAATTTGTGAGAGCAGGGAGGTTGCTGGTAGCTGAAAGGAAGAGAAGAAAAAAAGGAATGGGCATGAGGACATAACCTGGAGTCTTGGTAGAATGGTGGAAATCACAAGTAGGCAAGAGAGAAATGGAGCTGTGATGGAGAGGCAGGATATAATGACTCAGTCACAAATCCCAAGGGAAAAATGAAAATAGAAAATGAGATATTTTCTGACATTCAGAGATGTTCTTCCTCCAACTCCATCACTGTTACTTGCTGCTTCTTATATTTTAGTTTGAACTCCCTTAATTTTTAGAGGCAGATGTAAGTTAAACTGCTAGATAAGACATTCCAAACACCAAAGTATTTCTAAGTCACCTTTAAACCTCGCAGCTACCCTTTTTTAAACTGAGCTTATGTTATCCCGATGCAAAAAAAAAATGCACAATTCCCTTGAGCCCACGCTTAAAGGTTCAAATGTTCACTAACAGTGTCCAGTGCAAAATGGCTACAACGTAGTCTAAAAAAGGTGTCAATGCTTTCAATTACATCACAATCCTCTTAGTCTTTCATGATGTTTCACTTCTGGAAACTCAAGTCTTGACCCCTTAAGGTCAACATCATGGGCACCCAATGGCCTGTGTGAGTTTCATGGAGGTTGGCAATGACTCTCAAGGAGCTCTGTCGTGATCGCTGCCTAATGCTGCCTGCACAGCCTGATTTTGATTGCATTTGACTGTGTAACTTCATTGACCATAATAGATTTAACCCTTACCACAGGCAGGGCAGACAGCACTTTCTATAGTTAGGACCGTGTGACCCCTGCCATGGCCAGTTGCTTTTAGCACTTCAGAACTTGGACAGAAGTAAAGCTATTTAGACCATGATCTGTCTCACCAAGCAGATGCTTAATGTTGGTAGAGAACATACTGTAAGAAATTTGACCCAATATGAACCATTTCAGGGAACTAGATTGAAGCAAAAAACTTCTTGTTTTCACTTAGGTAGGTGTAAACAAAGATGTAGATACAGATATCTTATAACTGCTTTGTTAAGAAAGCTAATTGCTTTTATCCACTCTAATTCTGCAGCAGTGCTCCACTACTTGTGGAAAAGTGGCTTCCACTATATCAGTTGGAAGTGCCACTCTGATCACCCTAGTGTGACCAAAAAAAAAAAGGACTCTAGAAAAATCTCAGCTGAAAACTTCCAAAGAAACTAGATGCTTTATTTTGGTATTGATGATGTTCTATATCAACAGCTTTTCCACATTTGCCAAATACACTTTACCACAAAATGTGCTAAATATTATGATACCATTTCTCAGTTGTATCATCATATATCATATTTTCCATATTCTCCATAACAATTTTAGAGCATGAAATACAAAAGATGATATTTTCTCTAGAACATGCATCTCGTTTCCCACAGAAGTTGAGTGGTAGAAAGAGCACAAAGAAGAGAAAAATAAAGGGAAATTCCTTTGACTCCTTATAGTGCCACAGGTCTCAGCATCATGCTTGGCTTACACTAAACTGATTCACAAGCAGATCTTAACTGCATATTTGATTGTTCATTCTGTGCAAAACAGATACAAAATGGGACGGCTCTTTAGCATGCTGGACAAACGCACAAATGGGATGGGCACCACTGCACAGTCAGAACTATGTGAGTCTTTTCAAGCACATCTGGCTTCCTATTAAAAATAATTTTTACACTGCTAGCAAACAAATAGCTAGTCAAACTTCAAAGGGTTTTAGTTCTCTTTTCCCTTTCTCAGCAAGAATGTGTTTTAATTACAAAATGTGATTAAAAATGGAATCTGGGACATGTTCACTAACTGTAGTGTAGATAAACACTCCCTGTAACCTTACTGGGAGAAAGGTTCATAAAAAGATTGTTAAGTGTTACGACTTATTTCTAGTTAACTTTTATTTCTTTGGTTGCATGAAACGACTTTACATACTTAACACATATCAATGTGTATTTCTTCATTGTTATTCATTTTTCCATCTTTTGGAAACGGGAAGTATTTTATTTTGTATATGCTCGTGTGACTTTTGGCATGCTTTTGCAAAGGTACACAATTCCACAACTCTTAGGAAGTACAAACAGAGGTCACGGGGTTCTCACATTTCATTTGCTCTCACACTCCAGCAGCTTCCAGCACCAATCAGTAAACCAAGACCTTGACTTTTGACCTCACTTATAATGTGGAGTAAGAACCGTGCACTTCTGAGCAGGCTAGACAGGCAACTTCAGGAAAGAGCCTTAGCCAAGCTGAAGGGCAGATTAAATGAAACTTAATTGATGAGACAGTGCAGGTGACAAATTTAGCCCACCCAGTCCTGTGCAAAGACAGCTGAGCCTGCTGTGACAATATTAACTCCAGAATTAGAGGAACTGTGGGGCATGGGGCAATATGCTGAAACCAGCAGGATACCAGGGCAGCTCCTCACCCCAAACCCAACGTTCCTGCTCAGCATTCAGCCCTGCTCTCTGTCCAGCCCAGCTCAGGCTCCTGTGAACTCTGTTCCATATCCTTTGTGTTCAGTGAGAGCAAAGCAAGATAGCCGTGAAGTGCGTCATGCCTGCTTTTGTTTGTTTGCTGTTATCAGCAAATGGAAACACTAGCAAAGCCACAGATGACAGCTGCATCAAGAGAAAAACAGATCTAAGTCAGATGAACTGTTTACAGAGCCCTTTAGGGTGGAAGAGGCTCTTAAGATCCTTGATTCCAACAATTTCTTCCCTCAGTGATATTTAAAGACTAACAACTTCAACATCCACTTCCCTGTAAATTTATTGGAGGGTCCCCTCCTTCCCTGACAGGTAGAAACCAAGCAGATTATTAGAATTTACAAGATGGCAAGGATTAGAAGGGGAAATGACTCCTTCATAAGTCCACTCTAATTTCAAAGCAAAACAGGAAGATGTTCTACAGGTATAATGATTTGGAATAGAATTTGCATTTGCTGCAGTGCAATTCTGAGGGAAAATTGCTTGTTTCTGTCTTTTCTGTGGATCCATGTAATGAGCAGAACATCTCATTCATGTCTTAAAATAAATCAACATGTTAGGGGGCACAGCAGGTAATCACTGAGCCTCCCAGCATGACATTCTGTTCAAGATAGCTAAGATGAACTTTGAATGAACAAAGAAGATAATATTGAGCAGTTATGGAATACTGGCATTATGTTTCTTCTGGAAACAGTCACTGAAATACTAATTCCAAATCAGCCATTCCTACTTCAAAATTATAATGACAAATTGGAAAGTATTTCAAAACACAAGAATCATTTGAGAGTGGAAAAGGAGGAAGGACTATATTAGTTATGTAAACACTTTTCCGAAAGACACATAAATTATTTGGTAAAGTCTGCGTAGAATCTTTAGATACTGATATTAGGCTATGATTTCCTAAAGAAAAAAAAGTATGGTGAAAACCAACAGAAGTTGAACCAATACAAATTCAAACTGGAATTAAAATATGCAATTTTTCTAAATAAAACCCTGTGACACCATTGCAGAAATAATACATACTACTGTTACCATTTCAACCTTACCTTGAGAATGGATAATATCTCTGTAAATATTTTGTAATTCAAATAAAAGGTACAGGTTTGATGCATGAAGGTTTTAAACAGAGAATGAAATAATCTCTCTTGGTCTTTTAAAACAGTGGTACACTCAAGTTCAAAGTGATTCTGCAGGACCAAGGAACAGTTGGAGACTGGTTTGAAGTTCAAATTCCTTACCTACTAGAAGGTGGAATAGAAACATCTTTGCTTCCAGCATAATCTCACTGGCTGCCAATGTCTGAATTAGGAAACAACTACTCCTTTAAAATCCAGCTTACATCAAATTTACCTCGAATTGACTGTTTCCCTGTGCAAAGAGAACATTCATTCTGGTATAGCTCTTCCAGGCCAAGGGAAAATGAAATTTACGCATCCTGGCTTAAACCAGATTTCCATCAGCTGCTCTGCTGACAAAGAGGATTAAGCTTTGTGTAACAGTGAGCTCAGTGAAAAACTGGACAGTACAGCACTAGGTGGAGTGAAATATTGTCAGCAAAAAAGCTCTTGGCTATTCATTTCCATTGGGATTTTTAGTACTTTTCCTTTTAGACTTCTTGGGACAGGATTTTCTACCACTTTGCAAAGTGGACTCAGCTGCACCTGCATGAGCTGAATGAAAATGGTCCAAGTTCTAAAGAAAGGTTTTACACATCGGCAGGGCAGCCTAAGGAAAACAGCAATGAAGAATATGACTAAGCTTTTTTTTCTTCTCCTTAGAACACTTTTCCCATTAAACTCAAAGTGTTTTTTAGTAAGAAGCATCAGAGGCTGAAGCATAAAAGCTTCTCCATTATGCCAGGCCAGTGGTTCCAAAAATCTTTTCAGATGATGACCCCTCTGATGAAATTCCAGGTTAAACCATTTTCCAAAATGAGCTGTCTATTTACCTAGGAACTTGTCTGGATCATCAGTGTCTCAGTCAATTTGTGAGAAGTGCTGGTCTATTTAAAACTCTAGAGGGATGAAAGGATACCAAAACATCCCCACTCAAACCAAAAAAATAAACAAACAAAAAACTAAATCAGTCCCCTTAAATAATGGGGAAAACAATAAAAAGGTAACATTCTTGATCTTCTGCTGAGAAGTCAATTCCTCCTGAAGAGAGAAAGGCTCCTCAGACTCTGGGATTTTTTCACATAAATTCCTAACTTTTAGCTATTTTAGTTCCGTTTATCTTGGCAACAAAAAACCTTACACTCACCAGTGTAAAAACTACACTGGACACTGGGACAATAGGAAAAATGCCCTGCTGGTTGGACTATTCAGACATACAAAAGTTCTTAAATTTCTTTTGGGAATTAAACTCGTAACAAACCCTGCTTATTGTTGAAATTAGGAAGTGTTGAGTTTGGAAGAGTTCAAGCCAGTAACCCATAGGTTTGGTTGGCAGTCCCTGGCCCAGTCATCTACCCAGGGTTCTTCAAATACTTAAAAGTAAATAAAAATAAATACACTGCCAGTTACTGTACACGTCACCCTCTATTTTGTTCTTTTGGTTTTCCCTCCCTTCCTTTCTCCAGGATGAGAGTGAATTAAATGTGTATTTAGGAACTAAAATATGCACTAAATACTAACATGACAGTGTTACTTCTGGTGGTCACTGTGCTCCTGGGCACCTTAGGTTTAACACCCCAGGTTTAAACCCTTAGGTTTAACACCCAGGTTCTCACTGCAGCAGAGGCAGATAAATTCCAGTCCACAAGAACTGAGTTAAAACTGTAAGAATATAAGAACTGTATAAGCTCATACAGTTCTTAGAGAATCATAGAGTCATAGAATCATTAAGTTTGGAAAAGACCACCAAGATTACTGAGTCCAACCTTTGACCAATCACCACCTTGTCAATCAAAGCACAGCCCTGAGTGCCATGTCCAGTTGTACAGCTGTAATGCTGCCTAAGAACCAGGATCCCATCTCTGAGTAAGGCAAAGAGCAGATGGCTCAGGAAGAGGTCAGGACTCACACATCACAGACTCACATCCATAATGCACCCTCCTATCTCCCAGCCATCCACAGTTCTCCTCTACTAGGCTGGCTGGGCTTGCAGCCTCCCAGAAAACATCCTCTTACAGATTACAGGCTCACATGTGCCCTCAGCTCATGAAACAGGGAGTTTTGGTAGCCTACAGTTCAGGACTCTACTGATCTTGCATCTTCTAGCCCTGCATTTCTACTGGGATGATTTGACACTGCTGTGGGAGAGCCCTGCAGTGTGTGGGAGGTGTAGAACTGTCTACCAGGCATCCTAACTCAGCATTTTGGGGACTCCTTTGGGGACTAGAAAAGAAGACATGAGGTTTCCTCTTTTCTCTGTATGAGCTGTACATGCCTGATTGTGTCTAGGCACAATAAAGCCACGTACTTTCATTTTGTGCTGCAACCATTTTTCTGTGACGTCTGGCACAGCACATCCTGCAGCTGCATCTTTTTTTCTCCCTGTCTCAGCTGCTGCCTGGTGGGAACTGTGTTCTAACTGTGAAACACTGGTCAAACGTGAGAACTTAATTATACTTCAAAGGAAAACATTTATGCAATAGCACTGAAACAGGAAACTCAGCTATTTTACTTTGGGGTGGGAGGGGATGACATGCTCTAAAAAAATATTGCTTCCTCCAAAGATTAAACATTAGGAAGCCCTAAAGAATCTTCTTTACAGACAAATTGCTTGTTTGACCTAAATAGTTTGCTGCTAGAAAACAGAAACTGGAATAGGTCTGAAGATCTAGCTCTCTATTATTTAATTATGGTATTTGTCATGGGTTGGAGCTGAGTTGGTTGACAGGCTCTCAATCCAATTGTGCTTTTCCCATTTTGCATATTTAAACTTGCTGGAGGCACAGGAACTTTCCCTTTTGATCCAGCTCTCCCGTGGGGAGTGGGGGGAAAATGACCCTGGGCTCCAAGTCTGAGAGCGGGCCTGAGCCTCCCCTGCCCCGGCACCAGGGCACAAGTCCCTGGAATGCTGCAGGAGAGCCCCCCAGAGCTGAGGCAGCTAAAGAAACATCCTGTGACTGCACAGCCGAGACCACCATCACAGCTTCCAGGACCTAGGAGGGCCTTCCCTTCCCCCACTCCATGTGGCCCTGTGCAGACCCAGGCGGGAGCCGAATACAGCTTTTCTGCAATCAAAGCAGCCTACATCAGACTGCAGAGAACATCAAATAGCTGGCAGCATAAAGGGAAAGGGGCTTTTTCTTCCAACATACAGCCTGACAAGAGTAAGCTGTCCAACATGGCATCAAGGTCAGAGAGAGAAAGAGAAAGTGAGTTATGTGGGATGAAGCGAAAGATGGCGGCGAAGAAAACAGGGCGGAGTCATGTGCAGCGCGATGATTGANAGAAGAGAGTTGTTCATTTCAGGCTGGAATTTGCTTATCCTTAAATTGAGAACACCCCATGTTTGGCCCATGACTGCAGTATGAAAAGACTGTCAGATTTCAATGGGAGAGATGTTGTTTTTTCAATGCAGCAGATTTGTTTCCGGGCAGACGGACTGTTGCAGGTAGCACTTTGGAAACCACACTGGAGCAGAGAGGAAATCTCTTTTTCCCTGAGTTTGGAGAGACTCTTAAATAACTCTGATACTGACAAAAAATCCCATATTTGTTATCTTTTGTGTGAGCTGGGTGCTGGAAGGAGGGGAAATGCTGGAAGGCGGGAAAGTGTTGGAAGTGGGGAGCGCTGGAAGAGACCGGAGTGTGTTTTTGCTTTACTTTCTTAGTGTTTATTTTTCTTTTTTAATCCTGGTAGTAATAAACTTTCTTTATATTCTTTAAAGTTTTTGAGCCTGCTTTGCATTTCTCCTAATTCATATCTCACAGAAGCAAATGAGTGAACTAAAACCACTACAGTATTCTAGATCAGCCTCTCGTGTCTCAACTAACTTTTGGGCCAAGATGACCTTTTCACTGCCAAAGAAGCCCTCACTAAGATAGTTAACTTTTCCGGGAAGAGTTTTAGCATCCCATAGGAATGTTAAATAATGGTATAACAGCTTAATATAGTTTCCTCTATTAGTATCTTTAAATGTCAACCCAGAGAGGGTATAAAGTATTACAGCCTAGAAATCCAGTTTTCTTCCCTTAAATATTATTCACAGCTATTTAGAATAATATTTTAAATTGATACTTATGTTTCATTCCACATACTCTTGAAATAAAATCTGAATAGACATTTCTGTGTTTGTGACACAGCTCATGGTTACCAATGGGATTTGTGAGGCTTTGCAGGATGGACAGTGCCTTCTCACATAAAGGTATCCATGCCACGTGTGAACAGAAAGAATTATTTTAATACTGTGGCTAGTTTATAAATATATTAAAATCTGTAGGCTCACTCAGATGTGAGATCATTAGTTTTTCTTTTGAGTACACAGAGAGGGGTGAGGTCCCCAAAAGTTATCATGAAGAGAAAAAATCAATTGCTTTGAGAAAAACAGACTATATTCCAGACTGCTTGCAGCTCACTGAATTAACCAGAATCAAAACAAACCATTCTATATTATGCATATATACACATGAAGAGACTATGAGGGAGCAGGAATGTCTGGACTCCTACACAGCACGACTGTGATATTCATGCTGCCTCATTAATGCACCTAACAACCATAACTAACTTAGGAGACTAGGTGAGATGATTTACAAGGGCCTGGGGTGACAGGACAAGGGGCAACAGCTTCACACTGACAGAGAGGAGGTTTAGATTGGATATTAGGAATAATTTCCTCTCTGTGAGGGTGGTGAGGCCCTGGCACAGGGTTCCCAGAGAAGCTGTGGCTGCCCCATCTCTGGAAGTGTCTGAGACCAGGCTGGATGGGGTTCTGAGCAACCTGGGAGAGTGGAAGGTGTTGGAAGGGGTTGGAATGAGATGATGTTTGCCAAAACCAACCCAAACCCTTCCATGATTCCATGATTCTCTGTTTCTGAGTCAGGCCAGTAGCACATAACTGCTTAGACCTTGTCTTTGGAAGATGCAGTTCCCCAGCACATCAAGCTTCAAACACCCAACTGAAAATTACCAACTAAGTAATTTTTTTCACTGATTTTAGCCAAGGAAGTGTCTGAAGAATGAATAAGTTGATTCTTTTATCTACCTCTACCTTCACTAAGTGCTGGAATACAAAAACTTCTTGAATTCAGGTTTGTCTGTGACTATATGAGAAATCCCAGATTATGCAAAGTACCCCAATGAGGGCAGTGCTAAAGACGTTTGAGTCCTTGAAACATTGGTTTGTGTCATGCTCTGAGTGGAAAGAGAACAGGGAAAACCAAACCCACTAGACAGTTTACACAGACTCCAAGAAACACATATGGGTCTTTTGAACTCAGAAAATACTTCCCACATTTGCCAGTTACAAATCAGACCTAACCTGAAATGCTTGAATTAGAAGGACTTATTATGGTTTGTAAAAAGTAAGAAGCAGGCTTGAGGAAAAAAACCCCAAAGCAACCATCATCCACTGCAATTCCAGGGTATTTTTATCAAGAGGAGGGCTACTGGTTATTCTTTCTGCTGTGCTACATTAAGAAAGAGCGTTGTGAGGTTGCACCTGAAGGGTCAGATGTTGGCTAGAGCTGAATAGGTTTTACTAGTTTCCACTGAGCTTTCAGACCTGTCAGATGACACAAAGGCATTCATGCCTGGCTACCTCATGATCTTACAAATACCATTTCTTGTGCTCTGGAATCAACAACCACCTGTGGGTCAGTCATAAGTGATCACACAAGACAGAAAATACAATAAATGGTGTAACACAGTAAACAGAAAGGGAACCAGGAGATAATTAGCTAAAAAAAAACAGGGAAGAATGAGAGAAATGTCTCCTACCTGGTCCAGATTGTTGTAGAAGTCAATACTGGCTGCACACAAGTATCTCCCAAGCAGAGTTGCATGTGTAGTAAAAATTGTGGCGACGGGAAGTTTCTGTGATCGAGACAGGATTAAACCCACTCCTGCCTGCCACTCGTGGAAGTGGGCAATTATACTGGGCTTGTCATCAAACTGACAGGAAAGCTGAAAACAGAAAGAAATATATGAAACATACATTATTCTATCCATCATCCCAGCCCCAGAAAACTCTTTTTTTTTGTGAAGCCTTCTGTGTGCTTGCTTTCCTTCTTGTGACAAAACAGTATAATTTTAAGTGGTCATGTACCTTGATTCCCATCAGCCCTAATCCTTAGCTGAGGAAAAACACATGCCTCTCTAGTGCCTCAGAACAGACTCCTTTCTAGAGTGTCAGAGGGTTCTGGCAAGCACAGTCTATCAGACTCCACACTGGGCAGCCCCACTGCCCTTCTTCTGGAAAAATACAGTTAAATGACTACTTAATATTTAAGTTTTAAATACAAATTTGATCTACATCAAGATCAACTTCCTTAAAATCATAGTTTTCAATCTGGAGAATAGGAACCACATGCCAAAGCTGTTTTGCTCTGCAAATCTCTAGATTTAAAAACTGTACCTCTTTTAAAAACCAAGCTGTTAACGATCCAAAAATCACAGCATCGTTGGCTTCTCGGTCATGAAAAGGGATTCCTATGTTGCTGACTTCCCAAAATTCACCTTTCCACTTGTCCAGGTTCCAAGCTGCTGATCCTATATCAAACAGTAAGACATATGGGCTGCCCTCTATCAGCCATCTTCCAAAAAAGACCTATGGGAAAGAGGCAAGGATATAGAAAGGACATGTTAAAGTGAATGTAAAAGCCAGTTAGCACAATTAATTTCATCCATCAAATCTGAAGTATTTCACACAAAGAACGTGAAAGGACTGTGTTCACAGTCCTACACACCCAGGACTTGTGGTTTTCCTTGCAAAATACATGGAGTAATACTGGAACAAAGGAAACTACAGTCTTTAGGAACATTTTATTTTTAAGACTTTCATTTTAGATTTTCATTGCAATATTAACTCTTTTAACATGGAGGGGGGAAAAAAGTAAAGGTTAGGAATATGGCACTTCCTTGAATAATGAGGTTTTCTGTTCTTGTTGAACTATGCCACTTTTGTTCTTGTTTCAAAATTATTATTTTCTTTCATTCATATTTGTCTCCAGTCTTTTGCTATTTATGCTAGATTACTAGGGAGAGGTTTTGTAGGACTGATGCTTGGCACCTGTATCTACCATGACATTTCTTCCTTCTTCCCAAGCAGCACAGAGGGGAAGGATTTCCACTTCCATTTGGAAGAGTGAAGGATCTATCAGAAGGTATCTCAATACCTAAAATCACATCAGGCTAAAAATGCAGCTTTTCTGCTTTATCTGCATCGGCATAGTTAAACATTTCTAAGAGTATTTACAACTTCATTGCCCTCACCTGCCTGCCCAGCCCAGCTGGGCCCACACCACAGTCTGCAAAGTCAAATTATTTCACATAAAATCCACCATCAAAATGGCTGGGACCTCAGGGGTTGAACCCAGCCCTGATGGTACAATGAGCTGAAGAGAGGTCAGGTCTTGAAAACAAATAAGATAAAAGCTCTTGGGCTATTTTCACAAAAAGCACAAGGCGTAACAAAGACAGGTTTGCTCCTTTTCACTCCTCATGTATTTATTTCAGACTGTCCAGATTTGCTATTCAGGAAAATGAGGTTAAAAAGCAGAGAACCCAGACTTCATCTAAATATGTGGTCAGGTTGTGGCAAGGAACACACCTGACCTGAGAAGTTTGGAAGCATTCCTAGGCCCCCTGGTTTAAAACCATCCATTGTGATGCATAAGCAAAATCCAGACATAAATATTAATAGGATAAGTGCAGCTCCTGGAAACTAGAGCGTCCTTATTGGAGATCAAAGCTATATTTGACCTCCCTGGGACAGATTTGCTGCTGTATATGAATACTCCAGCAGCACAAAGCACATGTTGGGCTGGCAGAGGTGGCTGATTAAATTGGATGTATTGCTGGAACAACATAAAGTATTGCAATCAATCTGCCCCACAAGTCTTCAGCTGTTTTCCAGACAAATGAGCGTTACAAAAGAGAGACAACATGGAGAACTTGATCAATCACCTACGAAAATCTGATACAAATAAGAAATGGGAGATTGGACCTTTCAGTTTAAGCCTGAACAATGCAAGCACCATGTCAGTGTCCCCAGCAGACACTTTCCTAGCTGTGGCACATACTCATCCAACAAAAAACATCTGCAAAACAGGGCATTAGATCCTAAGAACAGCAGAAATGCTCTTACAAAGGGAGACAACTCATTGCCAGTGCCACAGCTGGTGGCAGCCCAAGAACTTCAGGAATTTCTACTGCAGTGTGTCAATCCCCTCAGCAACAATAAGAATGCTTCCCTGCTTCTGCCTCTCAATGCTCTGCGTATCTGTTCAGCACATATTATGAGCAGACAATTTTTCCTCCTGCAAACTGGCATCTCTGAGGGACTCAACATTGAGCCAGTGTGCAGGTGAGTTCTACATCTCTGATGAGGACTTCAAGAAAGGAGGTCAAATTTAGCATGAGTTACCCTCTATCCATTTTCAGGTAACCAAAGCTGCTCGCAGCTTAATAACATCAACACAGCCCATCAACACAGAAATCTATCTTTCTTTTAGCAGATAATCTTTATAGGAAGAAGTTTATTTCTACTTTATTGTTGGAGAAACTGAGTCTCAGAAAGGCTATGAGATCACACAGAAAACACTGGGTAAAAATCATGTTGGAAAGGGAGATGAATCCACTCCTTGTGTTGTGGTTTAACCTCTCTTCCCAGGGAACTGACAGCTGGTTGCACTGAGCTGAGGAAATGGATTCTTTGTCAGCTGGGTGGTTTTCTCAAGTCCCTTTCTGGCTTTCAGCTCAATATTATGCTACATAAGAAAAACTGAGAGCTAATGGAATGCTCTTCTCACTCCCATGCAAGAATGTGAAATGTAAGGGCTCAGTCAAAGTAAGGTCATATTATATCTACTAAAATCTCACCGTGCTTAGAGACCAGATAAATAAGTCATTAATCCAATTAAGCAGCCTTGGAGATAAATGACTGTTAAAACCCATAATTGGATGAACTGGTTGTTCCTCAAAAATAACCTTTAATGAATTGACTCTGCTGTTCTAACAGTGAATTCCGAGCCTTTCCCATTGTGACATTGACCAGGACTGCTGTGTCAAGTGGAATGACAAGAGCATTAACCCAAACTTTAATCTCCTCAGAGTCAGATTTGTTGTCCTAGGAAGCAGCAGCACATCTGATTTACCTGACACCCTTGGCTTTTCATGGTGTCCATTGCCTTCTTAACTGCAGGATTTGGAGACTCACAGAATTCCACCTGAGTCTTCACATTCTGCTCAAAATAGGGGCCAATCAGGAAATAGTTTTCGCCCCATTCATCTGCCGTAGTTTTGGCTTTTGTCTGGATCACAGTGTAAATGCCTCCCACTGCAAAAGAAGATCACAAAGAACAGAAAGTAGAAAGAAGCACAGGCCACAAATCTCTGTACTAAGCTCCAACCCACCTGTGGATCAGATGCACTGTCAGTTAAATCCCTTCACACATGGAGATTTTAAGTGAAATCCAGACTCAATCAAATAAATAGAAGTTTAGTCTCTTAAATGGTATCAGAGCTTCACTGTTCAGTTGAGGGATTAAAATCCTGGGCCTCATATTTCCACTCTCCCATGTCTGATCTTGATTCTGCTGCATCTCAAGCACAGCCTTCAACTTTTGTTTTATTGCTGCAGTTACAATTTTCAAACATATTTTTCATCATGTGATATGAACTGAGCTTGTTTGATACAAATCACTATAAGAAGTTGAGGAACTGATGGATTTCATTGACTACTGACTTTAAAAATGGATTTAAACCAATATCCTCAAAGTGATGCCTTTCCCTGATCTTAAAATTAAGAGCCAAACATGGTTAGAAGGGAAAAAGGGGTTTTTACCTCGGTATTTATTTTAAGGATCCTTAGGTGCAGCACATCCAGGTGGAATGCGCTGAAGAGCACACCGGAATGCACACACACAATGAATCGGGTATATCATTATAGGCCTTACAAATCAGCACATCTATCAAAGATTCCCCAGGGAGAGGCTCGAGTGACCCCCCTGCCCCGAGGAACCTTCCCCTGGCTGGGCCTATCTCAGTTTACAGAACGTGTTCTAGAGAGGACCTCGGTGTCTGGGGCTTTCTGACCCCTCACTGCGAGGCTTCCAAGATGTTTAGTGTCTTGGCTTAACAAAATATTAAGTCTAAGAATGCAGGCTAGAAGCACTAAGAATATAGAAAAAGTATACAAAAGGGGTATAAAAGGCAAAAAATCATCATGGCATCAAAAGCATAAGGAGTCTTTTTCCATTATCAGTCTTGAAGAGTTGTTAAAGTTGGAATGAATGTAGCCTACACTGACAATATAAATGTCTGTAGCATCTTTCACCAAAATACTGTCTGCTTTAAAAACAAATGCAGCATTCCAATGTTTAAGAGAATCCAGCAGCATCCCCTGCCAAGTCAATACAGATCTATCTAGTCTTGCACATGGTGTGCAAGAGTCCCTTAGCTGCTCTGCCTCACAGTTTTCCATAGCCAGCCCTGGAATTCACGTACTGGCCGGGCAAACCTCCCTTTGCCACAGTCCCCAGGGTGCCAGGCAGTGGACATTGCACCACCACCGGGTCAGAAGAACAGCAGTCCATGCTTGAATCCAGCACGGGGGAGGGATGGCAAGGGAAAGGAAAACCCGAAGCCAAGCAGCTGCTGCACACCAGAGACAGTGAGCATAGCTCCAGCGTGGTGAGAGAGAGGAAGCACAACAGGTACAAAGAGCAAAAGAAACACAAGGGAAGGGATTAGTATTCCTTCATCAAAATTTCTTCCTCCACTGAATGTTGACGCTTTGGAAATCTTTGGCAGCACTCCAGGCAAGGAGACAGTGCTACGGCTTCCAGCAGTGACACCAAAATTACCTACGGAGTCAGCACTGAAATCTGCCAGGGATTGAGACCTGGCACTCCAGGCTCACCCTTTTAAAGCTGTGGGGATATCCAGAGGGGCCAATGCACCACATCCAATCGAATTAAAAACCTTGAGAAGTTACCTAATTCTCCTAAAAAATCTGCCACCACTACGTACAATACGGCAGCTGAAGTTGCTCAGCACTTTGGGAGATTAGTTCCCAATTAGATTAATTAAACTGTATCCCCTGACAACTACAGAAAGCCTTCTGCAAAGCCTGGTGTCTTGCAGCCCTGAGGAGCCGAATGACAGAGCTACAGTTTTAATTATGCTCCTAGAAAATAAGTTGTTCACTTAGATTCCTTTTCTCTACAAATATCCTATTTGTTTTGAATGCTGGAAGGATCCCTAGTCTAAATATTTTCATGTCTTGGGATTTTAGGTATTTACAAAGAAAAAAAAATGCAGTTCCAATCTACCAGCTTGCTAAGTCGAATTAGTACAATAAATTATTACCCTTAATAATTCAAGACCTAAGAAGACAAGAATCTTACAGATGTCTGTTCCTAAATCAAGCTCTCAGTTCAAGAAGTTTCACGTCATGTAGACATGGAACTGCAGAAGGAAACCTATGCATAAGACTATTATTCTCCCCTTCAGCAGGACAAGAAAGCTTAAGAAACTAATTTACAGTCATCATATTCTTCCAAGGCTGCTTTGGACAGGGATTTAGAGAAATCTTAGATAAATAAGACTGTATTTTCCCTCCAAGTTCCTCTGCTCACAAGCTGAGAGAGTCTATTTGAATAGCTTAGATTTAGATAAACATAAAACTTTAATTATATGAGACAAGTCAGAACATTCAACCTATAAAGCAATAGTTACAATGATACATCTGTTTTTATGGGGTGGTAGATTAATCATAGGAGCACAAGGGGCTTCATTCCAACATGGATAAATATGAGGATTGGTAAAAATCTTAGTCATGAAACTGGCTGGTTTGAATTGGCAGGGATACAGAGCTCAGAATGAGGGAAGATTTTAATGCAGAGCAGCCTGGTGATCCAGGAAAAAGAGAAAATATGACTTGCAAGATGAAAGACACTAAATAACATGATGAAGCTGTATATGCCTAGAGCAAAGCAAAGCTCCTTCTCCCATCACAGGAGTGTGGGTCAGCCTCTTCCACACTGCAAGGGGTTCAACACTGGGATTGGCAATGTAGCTGAGTTTCCACAGCCACGGATTTGAAGAGTAAAGAGGAAGCTGCAGCTCACAGGCTGGGTAGAGCCTGGACCTTTGTTTTGCATAGCCAACAGCTGAGTGTTTCTTTCCACAGGGCTATCCAGAGGATCTCTGTGTGCCCTAAAGGCCCAAAGATGTGTGGAAGGCCTCTTATGGGGGAAAGAATGGAGAGTGTGCTGTGCTCTGCTGTCATAATCTGTTGCACAGCAAGGTAAAAAACAAATCAAGGCACTGATATGCCTGACATGCAATGAAAAGTACTTATGATAAAATCCAAAGGGTACATTTTACAGGCTGTTAAAACTCCTTAGAAGGTAACTGTCATAAAAGCAGTGTTACCTGGCCCCCAAACTTGCTTTTGTCTTCCCTGTTACTGTGGAAATATGACTCACAAAACATGTCTGTGCATAAGCTTTGACAGCAGAGGGAAACTGCAAGTGAAACTATGTATGTGGGAAGTGTTGGGTATAACTTTAAAAAGACATCTTGAGAAGAACAGAGCAATGTCTAGAATAATGTATTGACTTTTGAAATTACACTTCTCCATAGCAAACTCAAGGAACACATTGTATTTCTTTAAGAGATAGCTTCTTTATGCTCAGTTGCTTTGAATTCCCTGGAAATATCTATGCCAGTAAGCAAAACATCACATATCCTACTGAGTAACAGAGTAGGGGTTTACCTATTCACCTCAGAGGATTCTCAAGTTGCTCCAACAATTTGGTAAACCTTCTTTTTTTTCCTCTAATACGATGTTTTAAGGCCATACTAGAAACAGAAAACCTTTCCAAACAACAGAGATGTACCAAAATGTTGCAATTTACTCTATGCTGCCTCTGAAGTTTTGTACTTTGAAACAGGTTGAAAACAAACAGGAAATGAGAAACAGATAAAGAATCGGTAGAGATCAGAACAAGAGAACTGGTTTGGAACATCACAGACACGGGGAATTAGCAGTAAAATGTTGATACAGGGATAGTGTTCTGATCTTCAACAAAATGCTTTATTCAAATATATTAAGTTTTAGTCATTTTAAAATGTCCTTGAAAGAAAAAAATTTATATTATTTCTTCTTAAAACATGCTTTTAACCTTTCCATTAATAAATGAAATCAAGTTTAGAAGGAAATAAACAACAAATTCCCCCGTTTATTTCCTTTTCATTCTTTCTATCTTTTTTCTTTTTTTTTTAAGGAAAAAAATAAACTGATACAGAAAGGGGAACTAAGATGTTTGGGAAAGAAGGATTTTTTAAATTTAAGAGATGTTTGACCTCTTTTTAGTGACCTCTTCAAAAAATATACGATGAAACCAAACTACTTTCTCAGAAAATATTCCATAGAATTATTTTAAAAGTCTGAACGTTTTTATCTACATTACCACTACTATGAATTTGTCTAAAGGAGTTCTCTGCATCACTCCAGCATTTTCTTCTTTCCTTGTTTCAAGTCCTGCTGCATTATTTCTGTTGCATATTTAAAATCCAAGCAGCAATTAGAGCTTGTCCTCCTACCCACCCCGCACTGCAGAAGGACAGAGGGAAGGAGCAGCAGAAACCAAAAATGAGGGAGAGAAACAGGAGGTGAACTATGGAAGTGAGACAGAGATAAGTGGAGATTGTCACTGATCAGAGTCCTTTCCCAGACACCTTTGCTACACAGAGAGAGGATCAGGATGATTCCAGGGCTCTGCAGCTTCTTTGCTATGTCCTGACCAGGCCACTCTGAAAGCTTCAAAGCTTCCCAGAGAACCACAGGATCCATGGGAGCAGTGCAAGCCCAGGCTCGGGATTCAAATTGACTTCACTGCCACAGTCACTTGTTACATCAACTGTTTCACCCTTCTCCTCAGAATGTGTCTCTGATCTACATACATGTGATAAAAATTGGGACTGAACTTATTTCTTCCTAACATTTGATTGGAATCTTATTGATTGATTGATTGCCTGTTGAAGCACCATTAATAAAATCAGGTAGTAAAACATGTCAGGTGAAAAACAACCAGCATCTTCAGCTAGCAGATATTTTTCATGAAGTTTTTGGGCTATGTTTGTGGCCAGGACTCCTCAGAAGACAGATCTCAACATTCTTTGAAATTCTGACATTCCAAACATATTCTGAAATAAGACTGAACCGCCGAACTTTATGACAGATGTCCACAATTGAGAAGCTATTTCTGTGTGCATCATCCCCAGTGCACAGGATTTCATTTGGAATTGATTTGACATTGATATTCCACCCCACTCTATAAAAGCACAGAGCTCTGAGGCTGTGCTTATGCCAAGTTTATGCCAGCACATCCCCACTCCCCAAAGGGTGTTACTTCAGCTGTGTCACAATTTACAGTAATCACCTTCTCCCAAGGAAGTTTCATCATGGGAAGATGTTTAACACAGAGGAGGTAAAATGCTGGTCCCACTGACTTCACTGGATTCAGGACTGAATTTCCAAAAGTCCAGTTTTTCACCAGAGAAAACGTATTGAGATCTCTGCTCCACGGAGAGCTGACCCAAGCTTTGTTTTTAGCAGTCTTCATTCCAATGGGGATGGAAAAAAAAATATTTGAGATTCATCTTCCAATGACTCTTGAGCTAAGCTGTTCACAGCTGAATGATGATACAAGCTGGCTGTTTGCCCAGCATTTTTAAGTATTCTTCTATTTTCTCTCTAAAAACTGTGAGTGGTACAGCAGGAGATACTAATCTAAATATCACTGGAATTATTTTCAAGACATCTTTCTAGAGAAAAGAGCAGATCTTGAACATTCTCAGCCATTCTCAATAATGTGCCAGAAAAGCCACTACAGACAAACCCAATCCAGGCATGAAACCTACATAGCTTGGTAGCCACTTCTTTTGTGCTCGTGTACTTAAAGCTTTTATTGGTCTTCATGCTATTGGGGGAAAGAAACCAGTTCCTTTTTTCCACAGATACATGACCAGACCTGGCTTTACTGGAGCATGATGGCCAGGAGAGAAAGGAAGAGTGAAAAATGCCGATCTCCCCCACGATTACCACCAGATTTGTGGCACTGCAGTGCACTGGGACCCTTCACTGCCTGCATTTTTCCCTTTTGCAACAGAAACACTGTAGATCCACTTAACAAAGGGTTTTGCCCATCAGTGAAAAGCCAACTAAAGTGAGGGAAATCTCACAAAACAAGCTACACTCTTCTAATTTCTTTGGCAGAGGACTTTCAATGCCAGAGGATTTCAATACTGTGTTTGGTTTAGGTGGCAAATTCCCTCTCATGTGACTTGGGGGAAGGGTGAGGAAGAGTGACACCGGCAGATGAGCCTCTTTCATTTCCCATTCTCTCCTTCAGCTACCTTATCTTTGCTTGCTCCAGACAGAGAAGAGTAGAGAGAGAGCAGTAACAGAGAGGCCAATGTTTTCCATGTCAGAGGTTGTAACTTAGCACAGGCTGAAAATACAAAAAGGAAACATGGAGAAGTAG
The DNA here is from genome assembly GCA_013397915.1 of Daphoenositta chrysoptera. Lineage (NCBI taxonomy): Eukaryota > Metazoa > Chordata > Aves > Passeriformes > Daphoenositta > Daphoenositta chrysoptera. The sequence continues at coordinate 92,235 of VZRO01004212.1, forward strand.
AAAGCTCTGCCTTATTAGAGCATGCGTTAAATGATCTGTACTTAAAACAAAAAGAGAGACAACTTCCCTGTTCCAGGAGCTGATAAAGAAAAGATGAGACTCTGGAAATAATGTGTACTTGTAGGCCTCTGAGCCCTGAGCTCTTACAAACATCTTGCTCTTCCCTTCAGCTGCACCTCATGCCTCAGCACCAAGCAGCACCATCAGGGAAATTGCAGGGAACGCTTGGTCCCCGTGGGCAGCCTGGCACATGAAGACCCTCTCCCACTACAGAATCAGATAATCTCCAATTTGCAGGAACCCCTCACCATCCTCTGGCTCTGAAGAGGTTCAGCTCAGCACCTCTAGAAGTCCTTGGTTACAGGTGTGGGAATGGATATCCACCTGTGAGCTCTGCTATCACCTTCCTCACAGGAAAGAGGACAATTCAGCCTGATTGTCAGCGCCACAAGAGAAATGGAAGAACTGCTAAGAAGCAGCACTGGCCAAGGAGGAAATGTACCCAAGCATCTGGTGATGTACACAAAATTAACACAAAGACTGGGACTTGCTCCTGTGGGCAGCAGCAGCTTTACACCACCTCAGCAGTGCAAACCAACTTGAGGCTGAGCTGCTCTGACACGCCTTTGAAGAAGGAAGAAAGAAATTTTCATGTTAAATGCTCAAAATAAGCCTGTCAGGCAATAAATCCAGCTAATGTTTATCTTGCCCTCGATATTAGAAACATATACAGCAGCACAAACACCAAAACATGCAGCAGGACTAAATCTCTGTGTGGTCAATTACTTCATCAAAGAAACAATTCCTCCTGTAAAAGGACATAGGAAATATACAGTACAAGCTCTTATTTCCTAAGCCTATGTATCTCCTGTATTTTGCTGGCTACTCTCTCTCACAGTGCCCTAACATTTTCCCAGAGCCGTTTATAAAAGTCAGGTCACCAGGGAACAGTCTGACCACGTGACTTAAACATTCAATTGCCTGGAAGATATAGGAAAAAACTCCCAAACCCTCAGTATCAAGAATTTACCAGAAAAATGGGCTGAAACAGGCTTATAAAAGGGGTTTTGCACAGATGTTTCTAGTCGAGGTTGGTTAATGGAAACTTTGCACAAGGTCAGGTTCTAACGAAGAAATTGTTTTCCATGCCATGTTCCTTCAGCCCTGTTCGAATATTTGGGCTTGGAAAGTGGTGTAAGTAAAGGCACTTTCTTTTTAAACACACTGAATAAAATTTACTTTATTAATATTAATTCTCTCGTAAAATGTGTGAATAGTAAATTTTAGCTGTGTCGGTTGATTTGGCTGCAGTGAAGTCAGCCAGAGCTCTGTGGATGATTAAATGATTCACTGCATTTTGTACATGCACAGGGAAAATCTAATGGGTTACTTTTTCTTAAATGTCTTGTGTGATATCTACAACCACTGGGTCCAGATAACTCAGAAAATACATATACTATTGAGTTCAGAGAAGTTAGTGAGAACTCTTGAATTTCCTAGATTTCTGCTGCCATCTGCTTGCCAGAGCCTTACTTATCATGCACACTGCAAAAGTGAATGCTGCATGTTCCAAGTTCTGGCTTTAGCAAATTAACACTAAAAGCTTGACTGAAGCTACTGAAAAATAAGCCCACAGGGATTCAAAGTGCCAAAGCTACTCTGTCTCACCTCTGGGTATTGATAGGGCTCACCACCCTAAAAAGAGCAATGTGAACCAGCAGAAATTATCACAGAACAGTAATTCCACTTTCCCCATGGGTATAAATCCCAGCACTGCCTATTCCTCTCGCACACATTTCCCCTTTAACATTTCCCCTCTTCTTAACAGATTACAGACCCCTCTCCTGATTAATCTCTATTTATCTGCCAGGACAATAACACACATGAGGTCAATCATTTACTCATACTAATACTAACTCACTTTTAAGGTGAAAATGGAACCTTGCAGAACTACACCTACCTGAAAGAGGATTATTTGATGAGTGAGTTAGAAATGGAGGCAGGAGGATTTTTGCCCAACAAGCAGTGTGCCCTTTGCCTGACCGGCTGTACCCAATGAACAAATGAAGGCCCTGTCTGGCATCACCTGTGTTTGCAAAGACCAGTCCAAAAGAGTTTCAGCTGGCATACAAAGGCTGCTGGTCATTGACTCCCGGGCTTTACTCAGCGGCTGTAACATAGCTCTATTTATTTATACCCTTTCCAAGCCTGGCCTCTTCTCCACACTGCTCTGGAAGGCTGAGGGGGGACGGCTAAACTGCTCTGCATCTGATCTCTGTTGTACAGCTCATTTCCATGCATGACATTCCCAAGTGGATTTGCATAGAAGGCAAAACACAAATATGCACAAAGCAATATACATATATATATATACATACACACACATATATATGTATATATCTATATATCTGCACACTCAGACCTATCACTTAGATGTTCAAACCCCCTCTCCCTGGTGGTGGAACACAAATAGACACAGAGACATCCTGGCTCTGCCCATCCCACACAAGCCCAGGCAGGTGCAGCTCATGCTCAGCATGCACTATTACACACCTGCACTGCTTCCAAGCCAGCAGCTCTGCAGCCCTCTCCAGTCTCCCTGTTAATGCCTTTCTTCTCCAGCCCTTCATCCCTCCCTCCACTCCCGTGAAAACAGCGATACTAACCCCCAAGTGTGGTACAAACCTTTGTTGGTAACTTCCCAAGAAATTTCAAAGAGCAACAAATCCTCCACGGGCAGGTCTTCATCCTCCCACTGAGGAAGCCCATTCAGAGACGTCATGGACAGGGATCTTGCCAGTGGCATTTTCTTCAGCCCTTGAGTGCTCACCACACAGGCCACAGCAGTCAGCAAAGGTCCAGGTCCCGTGGCAGTGCTCTGTGGTTCTGGTTAGAGCAGTCTGCCTGTGTGTTGGGATCCCAGGAGAAAATTATTCAGATAGCTGGGAGCTAATGGGTTTAAACTGTCTGACCACCAGCATTAAATTGGCTCAGTGAAATCCTCAGGGCTTGAGAAGCAGCTGCTGGGAGAGGTAAGAATTTAAGACTGACCTGAGAAAGTTCTCGACTGTTTTGGGGCCAGAGCTCTTTCTTTTTCTTCTCTCAGAGGGCGGTAAAAAATGGTTTTGAGCTCCTGAGCCACAGCATTCAGTATCCACCAGCACCTCAGGGACAGTTGACACTGGACGGTTGTAAATTCAGCACCGCCCTGAGCAAACTCCAACAGGGAGGACACTTTGAGTTCACCACCTGATTTGAGTCCAGCCCCTGAGCCCTCCCCTCGAGATACACCCTCCCCTTATACCCATAGAGCTTCCCTACCTGCTGGCCATCTGCAGGAGTTAGAGTAGACTCATTTGACACGATGTCTCTCGGGTTCCTTGCCAGGTTAAATGCTGTTTCCTCCTCTTCTTCAGTTCAGCAGTCTGTAAGCCTGAGTTTACCTCATCTCCTACCTCCACAATTATCTCCATCTCTGTTCCCAGGACTCTGCGCCAGCTGTTGGCTGCTCCTGAGTGGCTCCGCAGCCCTGCCAGCTTTTACAAACAGAGCTACAAAGGCTCTACCCCTGTTTTGGCATGCACTCTGCCCCTCCTTGCACTCCTCTCCCTGATTTTCCACCTGGTTTCTTTTTTTCTATGCCACAGCTCTTTCCTGGCCTCCGGGCTCATGTTCTCCACTCAGGGAGCTTAGTGAGTACTAACTCAGGGTACAGCATGCCCTGTCTTCTCCAGCACAGAGCTGGGATGCTGCAAGCAGTGAACACACATCTGCAGAGATGCTGGTCCCCAACTCACAGCCTGAGATCCCCAAAGCTCCCCAGAGCAGCTGCCTGCTTGCTAGATGCTTCTATTACATATCTGGCTGAGAAGCTGTCTACAACAGCTTTGCAAGCTGAATCCCATTCTGAGCTTAGAGCACAAGCTGCCCAAAACACACAGTTCAGCAGGGAGCAAACCTCTAGGTGAGATCCAGGATGTCTCTGGCGCTGTGGAGAATTACACTGCACCAGCAGGCATAGAGGGAAAGGCTCTGAGCTCACCTAAGGTAAAACAAGTAAAATTGGTTTAGGAGACAGGCAGCCCATCTGCATAGGAGTCTCTTAGACATAATACATAATGCATGGCACGGCTGAGCCTGCCTTAATGACTAACTACCCCCCAAAAGACTTGCTCTTCCACTTCCACTGCCCGCGCCCTCTCTGCAGTCATGGCAGTCAGACCCATCCCTGAGCTGATGGATACAGCTCACTGAAAAAACCTAAGGGTGCAGAAAACTTTTTTCAGAGTTAAGAACTTGAGCTGTCTCAGAAAAGAGCCTGGTAAGAGGCCAGGAAAGATCCAGGGGTTTATTGGCTGGGTGTCATTATCTCCCAGTGGTTTGAATGGCCCTATTTACCAGTTTATAAAAAAAAAGGCCTGACCGAAAATCCTTACTTTTGGAGCAGCTGTGGCTTTTACTACCTGGAGTAGGTAGGAAACCAGATTATCCCATAGCTAAAAAATCATGTTACTTAAAAGAAAAACCCATAATATAGTAGGGCTCACTTCATTTCTGAATATCAAATCTGCCCCAAGTCATACTTTCTTACTTTTCCTGGGACATTTATGCTGAGGGTGAGGCCTAAAGCTGCCAGGTGCACAAAAGTCATCTCAGGTGAGGAGTGGAGAACAGAGAACAAAGCAGCTGACAAGGCCATCCCCACTCCACAGGTTTTCCTCACCCTTTGTAAATGATTACACAGCAAAACTTCTCATTTTAAAGGAGACAGAGGGTGCAGTGAGCCCCCAACACCCCTCACTGACTGCACCGAGTGTGATCACCCTCATTGTGGGTAATACCAGGAACTGCAGCATTCCAGAGGGAAACCTGATGGATTTGTGGGTGTGTGGGCCCCATCCCCACTGCTTGCTGGGTACCACTGTGCTCTGCAGGTCTTCACACAGCTCTCAAGGTGCTGAAATCAAAACTGTTCACATCAGTTACCTCTCCAGAGACCACAGAATCACAGAATGGTTTGGGTTGGAAGAGACCTTAAAGATCATCAATTTCCATCCCCCCTGCCATGGGCAGGGACACCTTCTACTATCCCAGGCTTCTCCGACCCCCATCCAGCCTGGCCTTGGACACTGCCAGGGATGGGGCAGTCACAGCTTCTCTGGGCAACCTGTGCCAGGGCCTTTCAGCTTAAAGCCATCACCCCTTGTCCTGTCACTCCAGGCCACTGTAAAAAGTCCCTTTTCAGCTCTCTTGTAGCATCCCTTCAGACCATAACAAAGTCACGCCAGAGCCTCCTTCAGGCTGAACATTCCCAGTTCTCTCAGCCTTTCCTCATAGGAGAGGTGTTCCATCCCTCTAAAGAAAACCACTAAGTGATGCCAGATAACCAGTGGCACTGGTTCACTGACATACCACTGTCCCTAAGCATTCAAAAGCCTGAAAAACATGCAAATAACTTTACAGCAACGAACTGAAGTTGTAACAGCAAAATTTTCAAGATCCTTACACAGTCTGTGGTTTTCAGGTTCTTGAGTGTCACGTTTTTCCAGCTTCTGTTTGTAATAAGATGAAAATTCTTTTACTTTTTAAATTTGACAAAAGATGATATAATTCCCTAAACCTTGGCAAATGAGTTAGAAAGAATGGTCAGCTACCATGAGATAATTTCACAGGCACTGGCAATGCCATCCTTGAGTGAACCTGGGAGTAACTCACCTTTGGCAGTTTGGAGATAATGGATTTTTTAACTGATAAGAAGTGCTCAATAGCACAGTGAACATCAGCACTCCTTTGTATTCTGCGTACTTCTCATTTTATCCAATCTGCATATCTTAAAGAAGTGTTTTTTTTTCCCGCAATGCCATCCCAAAGTCCTGCTTTTCTATTATTAGTGAGGGAAAAGTATTTGAATTGTCCAGAAAGGGCAAGCTCCAACAGATAGTCCAGCAACTTTCATCCCTGCAAATGTTCTTAATTGCTAGAGGGCAAAGGGCCCTATTCTTTATATTTATGGCCTGCAAGTATTAACTCTGGGATATCTGGGGTGCAGCTGGAGTTATCTGGGTTTAGGGCCATAAAGGAGGTTGTGTGTGTTGCTGTGCACATATAGTAAGACAAAATAAAAGTGCTTCAGAAGAAAAGCTGTATTTTGACATTAAGAAGGGCAACCTTTAGCTGTCCTTCATGTGAAGTGCAGTGAGGTGCAAGTGCTGAAAGGGACACTCTGCTGACACTAGAATAATGTGTCATTTTTGTCACAGAGGCAGGGAAAGGTTGTGACTATGATCGTGCAGTTTGCTCCTTTTCCACCAAACAGAGGCCAGCTGCTGAAGGGGGGAGATGGAAACATACCAGAAAGACTAGTTTTTAAAATAGAACATTGATTAAAATATTTCCCAGAAATCTGGGAACCAGTGAGACTGGTTTTGAGTCCAGCCTAGCTCCTCATATTTTTCTTATCTCAAACTATACAGATGCCCTTTGGTAATGCATTATTCATTGTGTTGCAATTCTGCCAGACACCAGTTGTTACCCCACCAAATTCCTTTTCAGCCCACAGAAGTGAAATAATTTTCCTTGCAAGAATACTGGACAATAAGAAGACTGAGTTTGCAAGGTCTTTGAAGAGAAATATACGAAGTGTGTATTGTTTTTCCCAAATTTCCTAGAGTTCTCTGGAGAGAGCAATGCAGGGACAATGCTGTGCATTCTGCCCACCAAAAATCTCATTTTGAACTGTTACCACTAGGATGTTGACTTGTCTGCACACTGTAATCCAACTCCTATTTGGTAGAGCAAAGTTTTCTGCAAAAACTAACTCAGTACATCACCCCAAGAAGTGAGTCATGGATGTTGTCTTCACACCACAGTCCTTCCAGCAGAACCACTCCAGACAGCCTTTTTTCTTGGAATATCAACCTCAGTCTCCCTGGCTGCAAATGAGAAAGTGCCTGTAGGGGAAGAAACACTCTGCATGTGTGGAAGTTTAAAAAGAGTTAATTGTCTAGGACTGGCTTGCTCTGAACAGAACTGTGGTTTCAAGGTTTGCCTAAATTAACTGTGTGTCTTGGTTTGAAAGACAGGTGTCTGCTAAGGAAGGCAAGAGCCTCCCTTGGAATGGAAGATGCAACCCCCTTCCCTCCGAATTATTATAATTCC
>VZRO01004212.1:99699-118344 GCA_013397915.1 Daphoenositta chrysoptera
GCCGCCTGGCTCCCGGCGGGGCAGGGAAAGGCGGGCTTGGAATCCCGGGCTTTTCTGACAGCAAGAGCATAAAAGTGATGAATTCCCTGCACCACGAGAGCAGCTACTCTCCTCTCCAATGCCAGCGCAACAAGCGAGTTAGGGTTCTATCTACCGTCTTTTATTCAGTTCAAATCTCGTGGCATCTCACCTTGCACGATAAAATCCCAGGTAAAAGAGGGCAGCCACTTGGACCCCTCCCTGTGGCCAGGTTTTTTGTCTCTCTTAAGTACTCAGCAATTTGTTTCCTAGCAACATGTATGGGGAAAAATTCTTGAAGAGAAAAAGAAAAAAAACCTGAGAACCCTTTTTTTAAAACCTCAGCACTGTGGGGAAAAAAAAATCAGGCATGGATGTTAAAAATGCTCATAGACATGGAGTCAAATTTGAGAGGAGGAAAGGACATGGGTTTGTAGCAGTCACTGATGCACACACACTGTACTTGTGATACAGAGCAGTAGGTGGCACTGACGGTATTCACATGAGTTCTCCAGTGTCGCTGTGGTTTTGTCATTGCAGAGTTTAGGGAAGATCAGGGAGGGGCCCAGAAGTGCTCTAGGGCCAGCCTGCATTGCCTGCCTGGCAGCAAGTTCACCTCGTTCCAGCTGTGAAGTGATGGCCTTCGTTCCTGCCCTATGCAAGGCCAAACAATACTCCAAATATCCCACGAGTGGAGGATTTTCCTTCCAGTTAGAGGACAGCCATGTACAGTAATCCTGTGAAATGGCCAGGAGGGTGAAGGGGCTACAAAACATTTGATGGGAAACAATGGATTTTTCTCAGTGACACCTGGTATGATTTGTCCCAAATAAGCATTTGAGAGTGCATAAACTCTAGGACACACCAAAGAAAAGACATTCCTATCAGCTGGTCTGAGAGGCTGACATTCCCAGCTCTGCACAATATTTTGACCTCTGCTGTTTCATCCAGGAGTGACAATGAGAATTAGACATCCTGCAAATACCAGTTTGCAATGGACAAGTTTAAGGTTAATCTTTTTGGACTTGGCTTTGGAAAATTATGCCGGAGTACCTTGGCCACTAAGCTGGGTCCTGCAACTTGGATAAGCATCAGAATTCCACCATCCTATTTAAAGTTTAAAATAAATGCTGTGATGAGCAGGGATCCCTCTGATGGACAGGTCTGCTCAATGTATAAAAGCTGTGCTACAATTGATGTATGCCATTATTCCCATGTGAGCAGAGATTTGGGAATGTTCCCTTTTGACCCCAGGCACGTGAAGTGATCTCCTGACAAAGGAAGAACATATAGCCCACATGCTCTGAGAGGGAGCAGTGTCCCTTTCTGTATCTCCAGAGAGGCACTAGGCTTTAGAGACTGAAAAAATCCCACTAGTTCTACTGGGAAATAAATGTACAGGCACATGGCACATGCAAAAAACTTCTGAGAGACACCAAAATTTTCTGTATGATGCCTGATATGGCTGTAACTTGAAAAAGTAAAATGTAAGACTAATACACTGTTTGCCTCTTTTCTACTGTTCAGTGCCATGCCCCCACCTATAATTCAGACTCACGTACAAAGACACAAACTTTCATAGATATACACACACACACACGTATTTGCTTTGATAATTTGTTTTCTGAGGTCAGCACAGTGTTTGTGTCATATTTAGCATGGGAATTTGTCAGTATGTTGGTGTAACTTGTATTTTCTCCTTAACTAAACGTTGTAATCAGAGAGAGACTGAAGCCTCACTTGCTTAATATCATAAAAGAATGGAATGGAACAGACCTTAAAGCCCATCCGGTTCCACCCCCTGCCATGGGCAGGGCCACCTTCCACTATCCCAGGTTGCTCAGAGCCCCATCCAGCCTGGCCTTGGACACTGCCAGGGATGGGGCAGCCACAGCTTCTCTGGGCAACCTGTGCCAGGGCCTCACCACCCTCACAGGGAACAATTTCTTCCCAATATCCAGTTTAAACCTGCTCTCTGTCAGGGTGAAGCCATTCTCCCTTGTTCTGTTTGTTCTAATAAATACACGCTTTGGAAGTTTCTGGTTTTGTCCTAACTGCTTTGCTTACAATAGTTCTTTTTCGTTTCTGTTACATCAAAGTCAACTCTTTTCGGATTTGTTTTTTGTTGTGATTTTTGGGGGCTTTTTTTGGTTGGGTTGGGTTTTTTTTCCTGTTAAAAAGCTCAGGGTAGGTATTGCTTCTTAGTATCTTTCTTATCTGGTGTGGCCTTGGAGAAATTGTTGTCAGGGCTGGCAGCAAGTGGCCACTGCATCATTTTACCTCTCTGGCTGCAAACAAAGGTTTCCATGATTTGAAAGACTATGCTGCAAACAGACGTGCAGTGCTGAAAGAGGCATTTTCATTCAATCAGCTGTGGAGGTGATGCCTTAGGTTTTAACTTTTATATTTTTCAAATCCTGTATTGCCTAGTGTGTAGCTCTGAAGTGTCTTGTGGCCTGTTAACTACTGTTCTCTCATCCCAGCTAGACATAACAAAGCCTCTCCGGGCCTGCTCTCCAAGGACACCCAGACTGTCCTGGGCCCGAAAATGTGTAAACCAACATCTTAGAAGGGGAGTGAGCTCAGGGAAATTACATCATTAACCGAAGCTTTAATTGGCAAATTTATGCTGATGTGCAAATGGACCAAACTCATAAAAGTGTGAAGAACCCGTGACCTGTTGTCCATGTTGGGTGTCGCCTCTGGCCTGCCCAGGGTGTACCTTTGAAGGCCCTTCAAATAAATACCTACCTTTATTCCCTTATCCCTGTCTAGTCTCTGTGTTTTAGGTGGCCTCTCAGGCACCAGAAGTATAGTGAGGACTTTATAAAAAACAGGTTATGCCATGATAACCCTTCAGATTAAAATTTAACATACTGAAATTTAACCCCATTCAACAAACCACTTTAGCATAAATCCTGCTCTGTGGAATAGAAACACTTGAGCTAAGGTCAGTGTGGTCTTAATTGTTTTCTGCCTCTTTGAGAGCCTCTCTACTGACTCAAATGCCCTTGAAGCATATAAAAGAAAGATATTTCTGCTTATTCTTCTGTCTTTTATCTTCAAAAAACCCAAACAAACAAACAAAACCCTACACTGTGCAGAATCAAACCAGTACAGAAGTAACTTTAAAATTATTTGCTTCTGCACAGCAGTTTGCTATGGGAAAAACAAACTCAGTAAAATGAACAGAAGTTCAACAAAGACTCTTCTAGACTGATCTTCAGTCAGAATATCAAGGACTCCTCTGCTGTCATATGTGGGTAGGAAAATTAGTTTGATGTGGCGCTTAGACATGCCTGATTCCCAGTGATACTGAGAGAGTATTCCAGTATCTACTACTGGTGGAGACTGCTGAGTGAACAGACTTTGGAAATCATTGCATTTCTGTCTCGTTGCCCAAAATACAGAATTAGTGCCACATAAAAGTAAGCCATATCTCAAGTTAAAAAAAGAGACAGCCATATCTCAAGCAAAATGAGTTTTCTTCCCTTTGTATATTCATTTAGCATATCTCACAGATTAAGATTATCAATATTCCCTTCCAGAAATCAGTGTTGGCAGGAATCCACCTTCATTCTATTTTGACAAATTTTCTGGATTATTTGCCTCAGGTATTGAATATGTAAACGCATCTAAACAATGTTGGAGAGCTGTTAAAGAGAAGACCATAAAGAAGAAAGCATTTACTCAGAAATCTTACTTTGTATAGCCACGGCCTGGTCCTTGTTGCTTATGTTTGCAGGTAAATTATTCATTTCAGACACTGAGCAAATCCAGCCCTCCTGAGCCTGACCTCTCCAACAGACCATTCTAAGTTAATTATTTGTACAACTCCCTTGCTGAGACAGAGTAACAACAGGGACTGGTGTGGATTTTAGGAAGGCCCTGGTTACTGTAGTCTGAAAGGCTTTGGAAGTTTTGCCTTGCATAAGGCTGCATTCACACACATGCATTAGGGAAGAAGTGTTTATAGAAGAAAGAAATGCCCAAAATTAGACATTGCCTTGGGAGGCCACAGGAGCACAACGTAAGGATCTGGCTCCTAAATGTTTCTTGGCTACTGGCCACACTGACATCAGGGAGGTCAGCATCTACATTCCACTGGAGTTTGTGGCTTTTTCGTTCTGATTTATACCTGTAAATCGGGGGAAATAGCATTTCTTTGCAGCACAAGGCTAACGTGAAGTGTGTAAACACAAGGGTAACAGGAACTCTGCAAGCAGCTGAAGCCACCTACTTACCATAAACCACCGTTCTAAGTAAGCACTGCAAGTCTTCAAAATATACTTATAAAACATTTTCATCCCTCTGCAGCTATGTGTTCTTTTTAACACTGTCTCACTGTTTAAACCTGCCTTCAATTCCCTGCCCCAATTTTATCCTTTGACTAATAAAAAAGTACACGATTTAACACTAAAAGTCAGTAAAATCCCTTGTGTCTCTGTTGCCTGTCAGCATCTACTTGTCTGACATTTGCAGGGTAGTCAGACTGACTTTCTGTTCTGTAGACAGTATTTATGCACCTGCAAAGGCAAGGAAGTCCAGAGCCTCATGGCAATTAAAATAACATTACTGATCCTACCCTGTGTGAGTGAGCAGAGCAAACTGTCCTCAGTTTTCTGAAGTGTCTTGAAATGTTTCTTCTTGCTGGCTGCACTACTCTGTCCAACAGCATCACAATGTTCTCTGTTGGACCAAGGAGTGACCAAGGTACCTCTTTGACACATAGGAATGCAGCTTTATCCTTTCTTGGGATAAAACAAGAACAAAGTTTGTGTATCAGTGGCCTGGACAAACAAAGCATACAGAAGATAAACATCAGCCTATTATATTTGGATAAAAACCCACAGATGTCCTATAGCAATATTGTTATTTAGGAATTTATATGGTTGATATAAGACTATACTGTGGATAGACTCCAAGTAACAGGAGGTGATAGGCTGGTATTGTATAATCACACACGGGGAAGCTGTTCTACAGCCATGCAACTGCAGTGAAGATACAAGATGGTGTGTGGTAAGATTCCTAACAAAAAATAGCGACAATAGAATTGATGCACTTGCATAGCCCTTACAAACATCAGTGGATGCAAGCAATAGCTGAAGAGCTGTCTTGGTTTGAAAGACAGATGTCTGTTAAGGAAGGCAGGAACCTCCCTCGGAATGGACAATGCAACCCCCTTCCCTCCAAATTATAATAATTTTAAAATTAAGGGGCTTAAGCAAAGAGATGAGGAATAGGAATAACAGCTCTTTACTAATATAGATATAACAAGGCAAACAACCAACAATAACTATGGCAGTAACAAGACAACCAAACAGAACCAGAACCAGAACCAGAACCCAGCGCTGGCCTCTCTCGGCTGTCAGGCCCTTTCCCTTGGGTGCAGTTCCGCTCACGGCCGGCAGGGGCGCTGGCGGCTCCCGGCCGGGCAGGGCGGGTGCAATGGTTCCCCCGCGGCTGCAGGGGGCGCTCCGGAGCGAGCGCGGGGAGCACGCGGCGATGGCGGACGAAAGCTGCGTCACAAACCCCCGGGGCGGCCGATGCCGGTGCCCAGCCGGGCCCTCGGGAACAGCCGGCTGGAACAGCACGGGGTGAACACAAAATCGCGGTGGTAGGTGAGATGTATCAGACTCCGGAGCTGCACTGGGATCCCTAGGGCGTCTCTCCAGGCAGGGGGTGCGGAGCTGCAGTGTAGCGAGGAACGCGGGGCAGCGGCAGAGGAACGGCGGAAGCGGGGATGGGAGCGGTCACAGCCCGGTTCCCAGCGGGGCAGGGAGAGGNAGAGGTCCCATCCAGCCCCTTTTATCCAGTTCAAATCTCATGGCATCTCACCTTACACCACAAAATCCCAGGTAAAAGAGGGCAGCCACCTGGACCTGTCCCTCTGGCCAGGTCTTTTGACTCGCTTAAGTGCTCAGCAATTTGTTTCCTAGCAACACGTATGGGGAAAAATTCTTGAAGAGAAAAAGAAGAAAGAAAAAAAAAAAGGAGAACCCTTTTTTTTTAAACCCCAACAAGAGCCTATTTATAAAATCTTAAAATCCACTAACGTAGGATACTCATTCCTATTTAACCATTTTGAACTAGTCCCCCATAACACCCAGGAAGACTATTCACTGCTGCTTAAATTTTTTTAGAATTTTCCTTCATGGTGTCATATCCCCAAAAGAAGTTGAAAAAAGATAAGTATAAAGAGAAAGAAAGGTAGTAGTACAAGGTTGCTGATGTGCTAAGCAAAGTTCTCATCATGCAAACCAATGTTTTCTTCACTCCTTCAGTTCCCTCCTTCACCTGTATCAACATAGCCTTTTAAGAGAACATACTTTGTCGTCAGCTCTCTGGTTGCTTAATGTCTGGGCACTGAAGATCTCGTTAAGTCTGTGATCCCTAACAAAAAACCTCCCCTGTGTACCTGGAGGGGATTGAAGTATCTTGACAGACAGCAGGTGACAGAATCCTACCAGCTCAAGAACCAGGACCATGTATGTTCAAAATGTACCTTTGGGTCTCAGTTTGCCAACCACAGAACAAGGTCTGACCCTACATTTTACTTGGTGAGGATGCAATCAGTGAGAAGTCATTTACTGCAGCCAGGTGATCTTCAAAAATCAATATTCACCACCAGAAGGGGAAAGGGCCCACTCCCTGTTCCCTGAGACAGCTGACGCCTCTTCACGCACATCACTCAATCCTGCTAGATAAGGGCCCACAACACAACTTTGAATTGCTTCATTAACTGAACACTGTAAGAACAAAGCCAGGAAGGAACTGTGCAAGGTTCCTGTACTAAATGTGTGCAGGTGAATTGTCCTAATGGGTGTGTCCTGAAAAGAGCAGCAGCTTGTGCCATTTACCTCGTTACAGCTGATCAGGAACAGTTCTTAGCAAGAACTTTAATCCAATCAGGTATGGAAAGCCTTCCAGTAAGATCTCCACACCAAGCTAGGAAACCAGAGAATATAATTTTCTCCCTCCTACTGGCAAAGAAGTCTGGAATTTAGCCTGTAACTAAGAATAAAACATCTCCCAAGGTCTCCCTGGGATACCCTTTGTAAATAATGCTGCCAGCAGCATCCCATGCATATTTTAGTAACTACATGATCCTTCCTGAATCACAGAAGTTATCCCGCAATATAACAACACTTCCATGATCTTCTCTTTTAAAAGGAACTACAAAAATTAAGCCACCTGCTTGTGAAAGTGTTTTAGTCCAATATCCAAAGCATTTTAATGCAGATACAAGAGAGCTTTAAATTGCTCCAGCATAGTCTCAGACCATTTGTTATGAAACAAAACTTAGAGGTCCCACAAGACAGATGGGATTTGATACTGTCTGTCCCCTGGACATTAAGGTTGAACAGCTCTATTTTATGGTTAATATTTACTCCATAACCGTGATGAAGAAATAAACTTTAAGATTTTTTAAAAAAATCTGTTCCCCCTCCAAGTATATAAAGACTTTAACAACAATGCTGAAGTTTAGAGATTTAACACCCAACTTGGCTTGTTTAATAAACAAGACTACAACCACAACATTCCAGTCTAAGTCTAGAAAAAGCCTTGAATTTTGGATAACCGAACAGAAAATAATTTTGTTTTTCCAAACATTATAAAAACTAGACACCATTTACAAGCAAAGAATTTAATCCAGAAGAGAGAAGGATCTATGGGACTTTCTAGGCCAGTAGCATACAGAACATTATTGCTGGCATAGTTTTGGCTGGTTGCACAGAGTCAAATGCCCATTCCATTTCCTCTACCCATCAGTAAAAAACAGGAAGCTCTCTGTCAGAAACAGTTCTGGGAATGAACTACACTTAGCACCTGGTCTGAGAATAGCCTTGCAGCAAGGTGGTGTTAGTGAAATCCCACCAGTTCATTACTGCTTTGTTTCTAACCTTTTATAAGGACACATCAAGTCTACACTTCCATGCAGTCTGTGGCAAACACTAAAGGAGAATGCCAGTGTAAGGTACATAATTCACATACTGAAAATAAGTCACTTGGACAACCAAAGATGCCTGAAAATTCCTTTATTTGTTCGTAAGGTTTGTGCGTTACAGCAAGCGTAAGTTTTCCTACCATGGACGAAAGTCTGGAAGAGCATTTAATGTTAACCATTGAGATATCTAGTGAGCAGAGCCCACATTTGAACACAACATGCTGTTTTCCTATTGCTGGAACCTAACATTCACGAGTTACAGATCCTTAATATCCTTCTGGGTGCTCCACAGTGTGTCTGCGCTCTTCTTCAGCTGGGTCACCTCATCTTCCTTTAGCTTTTGGTTGATGACACTCGTCAGGCCAGACGCACTTAGGACAGCAGGAAGGCTCAAGAAGACATCATTCTCAATGCCATACATGCCCTGCCACAGACAAAAGAGATCAGACACAGGCCCCTCACTATGGATCTGTGGCTGGTTTATATTGCAGGGAACCTCCTGAAAGCAGAGCTCAAAACTCATCGTTTTACAACCTGCAGAAAAATTTCAGCCATGATGTATTTGAGAAAATAAACAGTATAGAGCTGTTTTGGACCAAATGCCTGGCAATAACAAACAGCTGATGGCAGAAACCCCACCTTCAAACCTCTCACTTTTAGTTCTATACAGGAGCTGGAAAGATTCAGACACAGGATTAGGACAGGTCAAAAGAGGCAGCAGTTCCCCCTGCTCAGAGCCCTTGCTGCAGCAGAGGTTGTGCAGCTGGTACAGACCAGATGCAGCCAGTTACACCAGCTATAAAAGGACACAGCTCTCCTCCCTAGCAACTTTGCCAGGCAGTGGTTCCTGGAATCACAGCTGGGCTTCCAACAAGTCTTCCACTTTTACACTGAAACTTCCTTTCAAGGAATCTGCATGCCACACATGGCAAAGCTTCACACAAGGGTAGTACTGCATAGAGAACTTTATTTTCAGCTCCATACTTGTGAGAGGAGTAGGCTAAAGAGGTCAGCCTAGAAAAACCAGCAATAGTAAGCTCCCATTTGAAATTCAAAGTAGTATTTTACAAAGCTTCCTTCATTCAGCACGTTGCTAATTGAGACTATTTAGCTTGTCCACAACAACAGAATGAGCTGGAGTGTCCAATTAGCCCCCACTTCTTACCTTTACCAGCGTGGAGACTGAATGAACCCGGCACAGGTTCTTCAGAATGGTCTCACAGAGGTCAGCCACACTAAAGCCAATAGCCCAGTTTGTGTATCCCTTGAGTTTGATCACCTCGTAGGCACTAAGGAAACATTGAAATAAACTGCATTAAGATGTCTTCAAGCAAGACACTGCAAATTACAAGTCTTAAAAACAGTGAATCCTACCCATTAAAAAAATTTCAAACTCCTGCAACACACTCTAAGTTTTGGAATTAAAATGTCCAAATAACGTGTTTCAACATTAGAGAATAAAGCATAAATTCTACATTATCCCATATGCATAATAAAGAATCCTGTTGTTCTCGCAGGGTTAGCTGAAAACAAAATTAGCTCCCATCTAGGAAGAGTTCTTAGTGTTAGGTAGAAAACCACACCTATACCTGACAAGCTCTATATTTCAGTCAGGGGCACAATGGAAGAGGCAAACATTTAGAGTCAAAGCACAACTACATCGTGAGGTTTTTAGCCAACATCTGCACACACTTTATCCCAGTGAATGCATACTCATTTCACAAAAGATTTAGCAACATGTAGTCAGCTGTAAACAAACTCTCCTGCATCCATGAACAGAACTGTCCCCAATTGCAACATTCTGCTCACAGAAACGCTACCTTTTCCTGCTCTTGTGCCCTTTCAACAAAGTTACCCATTGAAGAAGCTCCATGTGGGAAAACAAGCACACACAGCTCTAGATGCCCCAGCAGTTGAGTGGGTTTGCTATGCAGTAGCTTGTCTCACTGCAGGATAACAGATCTTACCAGCTGAAATCCTGCATTTCTGTGTTTAAACCAGCAGTCCCACTCACTCAAGCAACCCTCTACCTAAGAGGACATGAAAGCTGCAGCACAGCAGAGGCAAAGTACAGACAAGCTGCTGTCAGCATGGCATCCACCCACATTATCCTTCACGTCATCATACCTTGCAACCACTTGCTTGTGGACCTCCTTCCAGTTCTCAGGATCTTTGTCAGTTCCCATGGCAGGGTTCAGCTCCTGGAGGGAAACCCCTGCCACGTTAACTCCGCTCCAAACAGCCACTGCAACAGAGGCAGGACATCAGTGTCAGCAGCACTTGGCAACTCCCCCTCCACCTTTCCTAGCTAAAATAATTGGAAACCAAAAGTAGGAGCAGCCAGAACCACAACAATGATTGATGCAGGTTTGAAATTTTTATTTAGCTACAGTTAAATCTGAGAACTTTGGGAGTCAAACATGAGACTATTTCAGTACTGGCATTTTAACAAGTCAGTTAAATGTGACAGCAGAACTTTGTAAGACCATGGAAGTTTCTGAAGTCAGAAACATCAAATTCTAGTAAAAAGGCACATCTTAGCTACCCAGCCTTTTAAAACTGATTTTACTCAAAACTGCAGCAAGAATGTAGTTGCAATTTCACTGAACAGTATTAGGGTTAGCCTTCAAGAAGTCTATTCTTATTTACATGAATAAGAGGGTAGCAATATGCAAACCTAGAATATCAAGACAGGGATTTGCACCTCTCCCTGCATCCTGGAAGCTCAGAGGCAGGCTCAGCCTCTGTTTTGGGGACGGAAGTAGGAATTCTGAGTTACTTCAAAGCAAAAGCAGCTGTGACAATGACACAAGATAAGCTCTGCATGTGCTCAGCCAAACTCAGCTTTCATTGGTGTAGGGCTGGCTACAATAACTGCTGCTGTTGATCAGTGTTGTGCACAACAATCAGGGTTACTGTATTTGCTCAATGCAATGGGACATCAAAGAGGTGGCTCCCTTAGAAATACACAGCACGAAAATAGAAAGCAGTACCAACCTACAGAAATGTTCTGCTGCACCATTTCAGACTTGGAATACAGGAACTGAATTAAGACAGATAAACGTCTTTGATTTCACATTTTAAAACTATCTTTGCTTTAAACAGCAAGGAGAAAAGTCACAAAATAAGCTAAGGGATAATTTTGTTAGCCTGAATCTGGACTGCTAGAGCAACAAGCTCTGCTATTGACCTAGCAAGTGCTGATACTGCTTTCAGAGGAAAACTTTGCTACAGGCTATGGAATGGTACTCCAAAAACTGAGGATAAAGAGAAGGAGCAAGCTGTAGCCTTTAGGACACAACTTCACTCACAAAGTTGGCCTGTTCAGTTCAGGCTTTAATCATACAGCCACAATCACATTTGTTAAATATGTGTAGGTAGATTTCCTGGACTCCTCTCAATTCTATCTTCATAAAAATACAGCAAAGTACCAGTCACTTGAGCTCAGCTGCAGCTGTTCCTTCAGAATCCTGTAACACACCTCAGGCCTCAACCTCTGATATGATACTGCTCACTCCCAGGAAGGTCAGAACTACTTCTTACCACTGGAATCACCATGCTCTCCCAGGATCCAGCCATGGCAGCTGCTTGGATGGATCCCAAGTCTCTCAGACATCAGATAACGGAATCTGGCCGTGTCCAGATTGCAGCCACTTCCAATCACACGGTTTTTTGGCAGCCCACTCAGCTTCCATGTGACATAGGTTAATATATCCACTGAAAGGAAAAGCATGCATGGCAAATGAAACTCCACTCACACCAAGAATGCTCCAACAATTACCTTACTGAGTGTAACAGGGCAATCAGGAGGACTTGAAACACGGTTGGGCTCATTGGTCAGGGAATTTTGTATCTGATTATTGGGGGGATTAAAATGGAGGCACTTCTTGAAATTTTGATCAGTAGCTTGATGAATCCTAAGAAAATTTGAAGATCTTTAGAGATTAGATTCCTACCAGCTAGTTGGACACACTTCTTTTTGTCAGTTAAAGCCCTAGGGCATTCAGAACTGGGACTGATCTCACATGGCTAAAACATTCCAGCCATTTCCTGAAGTAACGTTCCCTTCCAGTTCACCATCACAACAGGTGAAACAATTTAGAATCAAAAGTCTGAGATTTACATACTCTTTGTAGATGGTAATTCCTTCAGTTTAATTTCTTGATCTGTGCACTAAGCAGTTTCTGTGTTTACCACCTCTTCAGCATGAAACCAGATGAGCAATGTGCTTTAGCTGCATGTGTTTCTAAAAATACAGTTTTAGGAAAAAAAAACCCCAAAGCTAGGTAGGGCAGACAGAAGTATGTGAGCAGAGGGGAAAACCTCTAATCCACAGCTCAAAGCAACAATCATAACCAGGCTGCAGGAATTAATTATGACTCCAATTCTGAGGAGCCAGGCAGTTCTCAGGAGGGAACACATTTGTGTACACAGATCTAAAATGCATAATTTGCTCTGCTCACACAGCACAACACAGTTCAAACCTCACAAGTGGCATGTTCCCTACAGTTTCAGCTGGGGCAGGGAAGGGCATCAAGGTTACACCCCTGAAGTCCCTTCTCATGGGCTCACAGTGACCTTCAGTATATAAAACTCGTGGACAAAACTCCACACACTAAGAAAACAAAGGATTATAAAAATAATTTTGAAAAAGCAACATGCAATTCTCCTCCTGCAGCTGCTCTGCTGGAGAGAAGTCTACAGGTTGAATTCAGCCTTGCTGGAACAAGAATGGCCTGATCTTCGTCTCAGTTTCATTTTTAAGTGTCTAAAACTGCTACAAGTTACTGTATTTGCTCAGAACACTGGCTAATTGTACACCAGCTAATTACTCAACCCCCAGCAGAGCAGCAAGCTTTACATGCACTGGTTCCACTCTGCCAGGTTATCTTTAAAAGCAATGTCACTTCATCATCACGGTTCTTCAGTACTGGCTTCACTTATGTTGAATTAAGCAAAGACAACCCTACGGGGACACCCTACAAATCACATCAGAACATTTACAGTCACCTTTAGACATCCAAATATCCAAGCTGTCTCAGTGCAATGAGATACTTGCATGTGAACATACAAATATGCATAATTAACTCTTTTTCTGTTTTAACTGAACTGTGGTGTACAGCCAGCCCTTGTTTCACCACAGGCTGCAGCACATACATTCTTTTTCCTGAAAATATAGCCACAACTATAGGGCAAGTTCTTCATGCTGAAAAACAGCTCTATCCTATCCAGACACAAAAGCTATCCATTAGAGATAAAAAATTTAAACTTCCTACTGCTTAAGCTGAAGTATGGAAAGAACTTACGTATTTAACACAAAACATTCTTTTACAATATGGACACCATGACAAGTTCTGAATAAAGAGAGCATCAGAAAGTACACAGTATTTGTTTGTACTCTCAGATGTCCACAAAAAGCCTAAACAAT
This sequence comes from Daphoenositta chrysoptera, assembly GCA_013397915.1. Lineage (NCBI taxonomy): Eukaryota > Metazoa > Chordata > Aves > Passeriformes > Daphoenositta > Daphoenositta chrysoptera. The sequence continues at coordinate 113,094 of VZRO01004212.1, forward strand.
TTATATTTGAAGAGATTTTCTGAGAACTGACTAGTGTTGTACCTTGTCAAAGCAAATTTGAAGGTATTTAGGAAAAGACTGCCTTACCTGGGTTGGAAACCACCAGGATGATGCAGTTGGGGCTGTACTTGACGACCTGAGGAATGATGAATTTGAAGACATTCACATTCCTCTGCACCAGATTGAGCCGACTCTCGCCCTCCTGCTGACGGACTCCTGCAGTCACCACCACGATCTTGGAGTTGGCAGTGACAGAATAGTCTAAGCAGAGCACAGGGGAAAAAAATACAGAGAGTGTTTAAAATAATTCCACTAATTCCAGTAGCCTTGTGTTAATACAGGAGTTACAGGGCGCTTCTGCACTGTGCATTGCATACAAACCCAAAAACACAAGACATCAGTTTGAAGGCCAGCACCATCTCATAACACTGACTTGATATATCAGTATGTGGGTGTTGAGAGTATATTTAACCTTTCTGACTCTTATTTTCACTGTGAAAATAATACTATTTCTTCTACACAGTTTCACTAAAATCAATTTTACTAAACAAGCCCCAAGTTGTAAAGAGATGTAAGAGAGAGTCCAGCTTAAGAGCCACTCCCATTATGGTGTTCATCTCACCCCAACTCCCACAAGTCACCTTTTCAAGGCCAAATCCTAAGAGTTCTTTAGGATTGCATAACTAATTCTCCACTATTTTGCAAAGTCACAGAATATCAGTGTTAAATCAAAGAAACTGAGGTAAACCTTTGTCTGCCACGATCTTGTGAGTGTGAAGGAACAAGCTCCCGTGCTGCAGGTCCATCATTTCTCCTTTTAGTTTGTCTTCCATAACATCAACCAGAGCAAGCTCATCACAAAGACCCTGAAAACAACAAAATTTGGAGTCAATGAAGCAGTTCACATGCATTATATAGTTAACCCAGAGCTCAGCTATATTACATTTTAAAGTAACATGTTTCACCCATCTGAAAGCATCTCTTCTCCAAATAAACCAGTGGGACAACACTATCTGGGTGTTCTGATATATCTCACAAAGTCAGAGGCTACTACAGCACAGGTTCATGAAACTCACTGACTTTTCAAAAAAGGTATTATTTGTGGGGAATCGGAGTGCACAGCCAAGCCTTTGCTAGGAAAGCACTTCTTAATTTAGTTATGACTTTTGGAAAAAAGTTCCATCTTTCAGAGTTGTAACAAACCCTCTAAATCTATCCAGCAAATTAGGCCTGTTTTAAATATTTAAATATCTAAAAGAAGACACCACAATTATCAAATAAGGATTCTCTTTTAACATGCCATCAGTCAATTCACTTCACAAAAATATATAATGGGAACAGACTTTGTCAATACTAAAATCGAGAGAAAAAGGATTCTTTAGCTATTTTTCTCTACAGGAGCTACTGTGTGATATTTATGTTGCAGAACAGATTTAGCCATGTATTTGTTTCCCAGAATAAGATGGGAGATAACATCATGCAGCCTCAGAACAGGAAAACACTGAAATATGGGGGTGAAAGAGAAAAGGCTTTTTGCTCTAATACAAAGCTTTACTCCCTTCTGACAGAAATGTTTACTACCATGGCAAGTTCCACTAACCTTAAAGGCTTATAATGCAAAAAACTACACTGAAATTATTACTTCTCTTTATTTTCCTAGATACCTACACCCCATTAAAGCAGACAAGCCATTTTTAGCAACTAAAATGCTTTAAACATGAAAGAATATGCACCATTTTTCCTGCGGAAAATGTATTTAACGGTAGGCATATTCAAGGTTTTTATTTCATACTTTAAAATAACGTTAGTTAATTACTTTTCTGCATTGCTTCCTTTAGCAGCTGATTTTATTAACTGATGAAGGAAAGGCATAGGAATCTGTATTTGTACCTTTTCTGTTTTCAAAATAGCCTGCAGGTTAAAATTATTCTCAGTTGTTTAAACACTATCAGAAAGCATCCGTAAGTGAAGTCACTGCTGTTAAACTAAGAAGTGCAATCAGAATTTGAAATAATGTGTGCACATGTACAATTATGTACAGATTTATACACACACAGCCCGACCACACAGGACTTGCAGTCTAGAACTTGCAGCTAATATTCCCCATACTTGTCAGGTTCCAGGAGCCAATTCTCACTGAAACAGAAGAGCACCTGGAATAGCTCTCCAATGACTAATTTCATCAATTTGCATCACCTGCCTAGAGGAGATTTCACCTCTTTATTTAATCACACACAGGGATGAAGCTTTACACAAACTCAGCTTAAAATATTTTCATTGAGAGCAGCTGATTTGTGACTGTGGAGATGTTCCCATTTCTAAATCAGTATGGCAACATCAATGACTTGCCTTTAACAGAGCAGGAGCTAAAAATAACCAAATTGGAAATTTTAGTCATGCAAATTTATGTATTTAATACCACACCAGTAAACTGACATAAATATTAGAGACAAGCATCTTGCACAAGTCAAACCCACATCATGTTGGTCAGCAGTGGCTGAACATGAGCCAGCACAGCTGGCCAAAAATGCCACAGGCATTCTGACTGTATCAGGAATGGTGTGGCCAGCAGGACCAGAGCAGTGATTGTCCCCCTGGGCTTGGCACTGGTGAGGCCTCACCTCAAAACCTGTGCTCCCTCACTATGAAGATATTGGAGGGCCGGAGCATGTCCAGAGAAGGAGATAGAGAAGGGGCTGGAGCATCAGCAGTGGCTGAGAGAGCTGGAAGGGCTCAGCCTGGAGAGAAGGCTCAGGGGGAAACTTCTGGCTCTCCACAGGAGGGTGTAGCCAGGTGGGCTTGGGCTCTGCTCCCAGGGAACAAGGAACAGGACACAGGCTGTGCCAGGGGAGGTTTAGATTGGATAGAAGGAAAAAATTCTTCACTGGAAGGGTGGTCAGGCACTGAAACAGGCTGCCCGGGAAAGTTGTTGGGTCACAATCCCTGGAAGTGTTTATAGCACTTTCAGATGTGGCATTTTGGGACATGGTGAACTTGGCAGTGCTGGGTTAATGGTTGGTTTCAACGATCGTAAGAGATCTTTTCCAGCCTAAGAGATTCTATGACTCTTAATTCAATTACAAGAACCAGATGGTTTTAGTATAAAAATGTTTTATACTGCAGCTTACAGCTGTGAAAGAGCAAGAACAGAAGCCTGGCTGAAACAAATTCCATGTCATCATCCATGCTTGAAGAATTTAAAACCAGTTTTTACTCTGGGTTTGGTGCATACTATTCATTAACAGTAAAACTTTGTGCTTAGATATCTGACAACACAGTTTGATCCTGCTTAGAGCAGTGCATTAAACACAGATAAATGCTGGATTGCAGGTTCAATTCGTGGTAACATAACTTGGCTTCCTCACAGGTTACAGCACTTCAAAAACAATTTATTTTGGACCATGTGCTTAAAAAATAAGTATATATAAAAAACCACAATGAATTATCGCTGTTTTTCCAATAAATTTATTTTTTATGTATGTTGTTCTAAAAATTAGTTCCCACTTTCACATCAGTTTCACACTTAGTTTCACTGTGGCCTGTTCTTACTGTCAAGTTTTCCTTGCTGCCAGAGCTCATGAAAATTGGCAAGTGAAAGCCCTCACTTATTTTTTTTATAATTAAGCATGCATTAAAACATGCATCCTCAGGGTAATACATTGAAGGATCATCTACAAACAATATACAACTGGTTTAGTAGTACAAACATCATTTTTCATCTGACTGTGAGCTACCTGATTTAAGATCTGCCCCTGCAAGGGAGCAGGGCATATCTGTCGATGCCTTCTTTAAAAAAAAAAAAAAAAATCTGCAGTTTCCATCTGTCTTTCCAAACTTAATTAATTCACAATATTCTCTAAAAACAAAGTGCAAAGTACAAGAGATCCTCATTGATTAAAAAGCCTTTAATTTGCTCAAAGACTGCACCATGAGATTTGACAAAAATATCCCACAGACCAATAACAGGAAAAGTCATAATAACCTCCAAGTCCAGCCCTCTGTTTTTAGTTTTTAAAAACCAGCTAACACTTCTCTAGAAAAAATAAAGTCTTATAAACAAGCAAAAAGGGCTTAAGAGAAATCAAGAAGCTGCTGAAGGGGATAGCAATATTTTCAGCTATTAGGGCACACATCCTTTAAAAGAATAAAAAGCAAACACTCCTGATTCCTATCCTATATTTCACCTAGATTTTTGCTCTGTCCCCATGCTTTGCTCAGCAGAGCTCCCTCAGCAAGCTAACTCCAGCTTTGTTGTGGAATAAAAAATTAAGAATACAATGAAAGATTTGGCAGGGCATTCAGAGCCATTCCTCCCTACAGTTTCCCAGCAGCCTGGAAAATAACTACTTAATGAGACATTTACTGCTAAGCACAGGCAGAAAGGTGAGAGAACAAGGAGAGGCTGAATGTGGAGGTCAGGCTTGTAGGTCACTGCTTGCTTACCTGAGCTGCTAATAATTCATTCCTGTACCAACCTCCCAAATTTCCCACCCTTTGCTAAGACAAACAGGCAGTGCAGAGCACGACAGCAGCGGGGGCTCGGGGAGCACGCTGTCCTTGAGCCGTACCTTTGCAAGGACACTGACAGCAGAGGCCATCCCAACCTGGCCAACCCCCACAACTGTGATCTTGTTGTTGGGGACCTTGGCTCCCTCCGCGATGGGGCTGATCAGCTTGTCCTTGAGAGTGGCCATGGTGCTCTGCGAGGAGAGACGGGAAGACGTGGATCAGAGCGGGCCAGAGGGAGCTCAAAGACGTGTTCTGAATGGAGGGGTCACTCGCCACAGCCGGGTTTGCGTCAGGCGCCCCCGGGCACGCTGCCCTTGCTCGCAGGGCTCCTTCCCAGCCACGAGTCACCCACCACACCACCCACGCACCCTCCGCGGCCACGGGGCTTTGGGTCCCTGCCCGCCCTGTGCCCAGCCAGGGCCTGAGCGGGGGCGATTTCGGCAGCACACCCGCTAGCGGCGTTCCCAGAGCCGCCCGGCTGGAAGGTGAAACTCCACCAGCGCTGCCGGGCCCTGGGCATGCACCTCTCGGCACACCGGNTGGGCATTCGCCTCTCGGCACACCGGGGCTCCGGGACGCGACTCCACGAGCCAGCCGAGGCGCAGGGAGTGGGCTGGGATTTCCCCGGCTCCTTTCCACGAGCCCCCGAGGCTCCCCGAGGCCAATGACCGCGCCAGGCTGCAGGGCAGCCAGGGCCCGGGGCGGCACCGGGGGGGCCTGCGCACGGCCGGGAACCAGCCCG
>VZRO01004212.1:119941-136743 GCA_013397915.1 Daphoenositta chrysoptera
TTTTTTGCCAGGTCTAGTAATAACTGGATCAATTCCCTGTGGCTCACCAAGCAGCCAAACAAAGGATGGTGTGAGCATGAGAGAGGTGGTGAGCGTGGTGGTGAGCAAAGTATGAAACCTGCTTTTCTGGGCAGCAGATCAGTACAGATCCACGCTGGCTTTAAATCACTAACTGCGGCCTACTTTGCTTCTTTACACTGTTCGATGTTGCAAAGTGCCCCCTGGAGGGAAAGAAATTAGTTAAGCCATCCACATGACACTTCAGGTAGCAGCTTGCTGTAAGAAAATCAATTCAAGACTTCGAAATTACAGCTGCAATGGGAGCTGGAGGTAAATAATTACACAATGAAATGTAAGGATAAGAAAATCTATAATCACAACGGGAACATGCACAGATGAAATTTAAGGAAAAGGGGAGGAAGGGAGATGAAAGGGTTCTGGAGAGATTAGGGAAGGACAAGAGCAAGGTTTTTTAATTCCTGAATCATTACCAGGACATAACCAAAGGTCCTTGCCCTGCCAGTGCCTGTTGAGAGGAATGTTCACCACTGCATTGTATCTTCTTTGGACAGGATCCTTCTCTCTCCTTATGAACTTTCAACAATCAATTATCACGGTAGCATTTGGAATTAGAGAGGGAAATACCACGTTCCTATCTGCAAGACATTAAAGCTTTAAAAGGCAGACTGGACCGTTTACCACAGGTTACAACAGCTCTTCTGGGCCCTCTTTTAGATCAGGCTTCATTTTCCATGCAGTGCTAAAAGCACAGGGTATTTAATCCCTGCCCTGAAGTCCTTTCAATGTAAATACACAAGGCAGGAGCAAGACGGTGGATGGAAGAAAGAAGCTTATTGCCTCTTCCTGCTCTTAATTATTTACATCCTTATTGTTCCAGATGATGGAGGGTTGAGGCACAGAGAGGTGAAAAGATCTCCCCAAGGTCACATGGAAAGTCTCCTGGTGACAGGTCACAATTTCAAAGTTCAGCTCCAGTTTGGCAACACTGGCATTTTTGATGCAGTGCAGTTTTCCAGAAAAACAAACCCTAACGTTAAGGGACACAGTGTAAATAAATTTGCCTGGTAACCTTCATACAATTACGACATATCTTTCGTGTATACATTTTAATCACGTTCAACTTTTGGGTTATATACAAAGTGTGTCATTAGGTAAGTCTGAAATACTTCACTGCTTGCATCTGTTCCATCATCTTCCTAAAACACATAAGATAGGATTTCCCTGCTGTTTCTTTTTCCAAAACTACCCTTAAACCTGATTAAAAAGAAAGAGCTCAGTTGAAAAACTCTATTCATGGGACTGTTTCACACAGCAAGATGCTGATGGTCTGATGATGGCTGTAGCCCTACATCATGAAGAATTTAACCTAGGGAGGGAAGGAACCCATTACACCACAGGATGGGATGTAGGGTTGGTGGCAGGAGAACGTAACGTAGATTCTCTGTCACTGTGTTAGACCTGGTAGATCAGGTCCTTGCCCTGCAGGATGGACTTGTTCTAAACATTATTTCACGTGGATGTAATGGAGGGAAAATAATTAGGTGTTCAGCTTTGCAAAATACAGAGAACTGAATTAATCTGCTGGAAATCATTAAGTGCTTCACACATAATGCTGGCAGATGCTGAATTAAAATTCTGGTCCACCTGTGTTAATTCTGTGCTTCTTCACCTGGATTTGCCATTTGGAGGGAAAATGCATCACACAATAAAGAAAAATGATCTTGGAGTGGCAGCTTTGCAAGCTTCTTTTTCCCTGGTTTTGTTTGAAGGAACGGTTCCTTATTTTTGGCAGTGAGCCGACATTCTGTTTAATTTTTGTTTAAAGATTAGACAGTGTTAAACAGATAACACACTCATAATAGTTAAGTGCTTTACAGTGTGGCTAATAAAAAAAAACCCAAACAAACACATCATGAGCTTAGGGGCTATAGTGCAAAAGGAGTGAAATGCGATTATCTCGTTTAATGATATCTTTGATGCCAGAGGAAACAAATGGTGATAAATTTTACAATTAGGTAAGTAACAGGACCCAGTTTGTAAGAACTAAACTGCATTGATTTAATGAGCTCTGGCTCATTAAAAAGTTCAGGAGAAACAACAGCTGCTAAACAAAGTGACAAGATAGAAATGGGGCAAACAGTGCATATGCAAGCAAAAATATATGAAATTGAAATTACAGACAGTGATTTTTTTTATCAATAGACGAATTTCTGTACAATAAGGATGTGTGTTTTTTCTCTGAACTGTTCAGAAAACTTAGTAGTCCTAAGATTTTTATGTATGGATTTTGTAGTTTAATTTGTATGTCTGAAGGAGTGAATATGGTCTTGTCAGCCTAACACTGCTCCAGACACAGATGCAAGGCCATGTTCATTGCTGGAGAGTTTTTTACATTAGTGCAATCACACACAGAGTGTAGCATATCTGGTATGTAGCACTGCAATTGATCTTTGTACAGAGATTTTTGTAGTACTCCTATACAGCACTATTGTAATAGCAGTGAGCTAGTACGTAAGAATTGCCTCCTGTAATACAGTAATACATTGTATTACAGTAGGTTTTTCAGTAGTGCTTCACACAGAAACACATCTTGTGCCTTTAATGCTTCTGAAGTAGTTCCACAACTGCAGGACTTACAACTCTTTAGAGTTGAATCCAGGTTTCCTCGTATGTGTGTTGTACTTGGAGAAGGATCTATGCTATTTGAAGAGCCATGTCTGGATGTTGCTTACAGTGAATTTTGCTAAAGAATAGATTCCCCTCTCCCACTCCCACCTAGACTTTTGTTTACATGATCCCACAATTTACCTTGTCAAAAGTAATTCTGGAGACAGACCAAATACATTTTTGCCTGTTTTACAGAAACCTTTGTCTGTGGTTTACATAAATGTCTCCAGAGCAATCACAGGCTTCCAGCCACTGCCTTTGAAGCAGATTGCTGATGTTAAGGGTCAAGGCTGACTGACCACTGTCCTGTTTGGGAAGCATCCAGTGATATCTGAAGAACCTTTGCCATATTGCACTCTGGACCCTTAGCACTGCCATTCACAGAGCACAAGCTATGTGGAAAAAGCTGTGGACACAGCTGAGCTTCCAGAAAGCATTATTTAACATTTCCCAGTACTGAGGGAGGTTTGCCTCCATCGCTGCATCTGAGTCCTGTGTCTAGGAAGGACAAGCTTTGCACTGTACACAGAGGGGACTCATCGTGGCTGGGATTTGTTGATGGAATTTGGCAGAATTCCATCAACTAGGTGGTGTGGGGGAGCATCCTACCCTTGATGGTGTTGGATTCCTGGGGAGGGGGAAGAGAACTGTTGGCAAACACAGTGTGTCAGTCTACATTCGAATGCTGGGGAGACTCCTGGAGTGTCCTCAGTCACAGCTTGTTTCACCTGACCCTGCCAATGTGTTCCTCTGGTTAGAGGGGCTTGCAGGGGGAAAATCATTGCTGGAAGTGGGGACAGATCCAAGTTCCCCATTAAGTGATGAGAGTTATGTGTTCCAGCAGTGGTCCTAGAGGGTGATGCACAAAAGGTGAGGGAATATATCTGTGGACACATTTTGAATCTCCTCCTTCAAACTATAAAACATAGCTGGGTTATTCAACCAATCAAGCTTCCACTTTATTTGTAATGCTGTAGACAAAGCAAAGAGAGCCGCGAACTTTAGGATGACTGCACCAAATATCTTTGATTTGGATCTAACAGGTGCCCATGTAAAATTTCTCTCCATGAACAGAGCAGCCAAGGGTGGTGTTTCCCAGCAGAGCTGAGTCCAAAGCTGAGCTCTGCAGGATCAGGCAAGCCTCAAAGGGCTGCCCTCCACCCCTGCTTATCCCTTGCACCCACAAGCTTTTCTAATCTCTTCCTGAGCCATTTCAGCTCATTAAATGAGCAGAAAAACTGTAACTTTTATTTCCTTGAAGCAGCTTTTTGTTCATTAGCCAACTGACTGGGTTCAGTCAAGTGCCCAGCAAATATCAGACACAGCTCAGGGAGGCCCAGGATGAAGAAGCACCCGGAGAGTCCCTTCCCTGTGTCATGGCTGGGAAGTACTAAATCAGTTCTCTGCCTCTCCTGTAACTTGAGTCTAAGTTAAGCACATGCTCTGAGCTGCCTTCTAGAGAAGCTCACATCTTCACAGACTGCAGCAGGAGCTGGGGGTGTGAATTTGCTTCACTCAGCTCAGTTCAGTATCCGTGAATGCCTCTTCCTGTACCCGATGTTGTAATTCCAACACTTCTTATTAATAGTAACCCGTGCACATAAACTGTTGTAAATTGTCTTGAATCAGCCCCACCACTGATATCAGCTGCACTGGCTAGATAAGCACCACAATTTTTTTCCTTGACATGTGCCAGAGATTTACTGTGTGTATTTAGCTTGTACTCCCAAAATCTCCATGTCATTGTAAACTTGCAAGCTAATGCTGAAATACATTCAGAAAGTCACAGGCTTCCTGCAGTTTGTTGATTTGCTTTTTAGCACATTAAGGAAAGTAGGTAGAAATTTACCCTGCATGGATTTTAGTTTTATTGGTCAGTACTTTAAAATTATTACATTTTAAAGGGTGCATGTTAGATGGCAGGGGTTTTCAGCTTCCAAAAGCGGAACTAGAAGTGGTTTATTTTAAAAATTTTAAAAAATAGTGAAGCATTCTGCATGAAAACAATCCTCTAAGCAGATAAAAAATGCATTTTGTGTGATCATGAATTGTCTTATCCTTTTATAACTTCACTATGACTGCTCTGCCTGGCAGGGCTGGATCTATACCTGAAAGATGGAGGTCCTTATCTGAGTTATTTTGAAAAGTTCATAGAACTGAAGACACACAATTAATGAACATTATGGGATAGGTATCAACCCCCACACACTTTTCTTCCAAGTCATTCCAAGTAGTTACAGGTTGGTGCTCTTCTCACTGCTGCCTTCAGTGGTTGTCACACTCATGTATTTCTTCATCAGTGAGTAGATTAAAAGCCCTTTAAAATGATGTGATTTCCTAAACTTATTGTTTACTTTTCCTGATGCACCCTGTAGTCACTCACTTCTGCAAACTTATTCCTCATTGAGATTATTGAATGTGTGATGCTGCTTAATGCATTTCAGATTATATTGTGCCTTTGTTATGTGATGTTTAATACCATTGCAGCTGCTGGAACTGCTTGGGGATGTGGTGCTCACATTTCAAATCAAATAAACCCATAAAAGTATTACATTCCACTCTCTCTCCAGCTGTTCCATCATTGTACAAAACATAATTAAATTGTCTTGCCCTATGATAGGAAGTACACTTAGAGGAATTACATCTACAGCCCCCCATCCTTCATGGAATGAAGGAACTTGACATCTGTCACTGTTTGTACAAGGTAATTTTAATAACCTTTAATAAAATAAACACATTTTTGCTGACCTGACTTCCACAGAGCAACTGAACGACCTGCATAAGCATGGATGATTTATCCTCATCAAGTGCTTATTCCTGTTCTCTTTGCACTCTCTCTCTCCCTCTAATTCTGCCCATGGTAAAACTCCACCAGTGCTGGAAAGGATTTGGCAGCGCAGTTAGACTTTGGAAAGTGTTCCAGCCAGGGAGGCTCATCTTGTAGACCAAGCTCCTGTTTCTGGGACAGTTTATGTTACCTCGGCATAAAAACCTGCTGAGTCAGCCCAGCCACCTTGGATATCTAACATGTGTCTAAGAGAACTGTTCCACTAGGGCATCATTACATTGCTCCATATAGTATGTGCTACTGGTATAGTGTGGTATTCTGACAAAATCCAAATTTATTTTAGCTGTAGCAGCAGCACTTCTAAGAATCAGCCAGGGCTCTGCTTCATTTTTTGGTGTAGTAAATGACAAAAAACCACAGTTGTGACTTCTGGGCAACCTCTCAGCTGCCTTTTAATGTAGCATTTGTGAACTGTAATATTATCTAAATACCCATGATAAGATGTTGGCTATTAAAGGGATGCAGAAAAAATATGCAAAAAGAGCCTACTCCTCTTCTATTTGTGTCTGCCATGAAAAATGCGTGTGGGCACTGGTCTTGGGCAGCCTTTGCTCCCATGGATGGCTCCTTGGCAAAGGAAAGCACTTCACTGAAAGACCTGCCAGACATGAGGCTGTGATTCTGAAACCTGATGTGACAGAAGCTGTCCTGGGCTTGCTCAGCAGTGAATTGTTGATCTAGGAATTTAACTGGAGAAAACAGAGCACCTCACAGACATTAGTGGCAGAATATCAGCACCTGATATGTGATTCCAGGGGGCAATATGACTAATCCTAAAATACAGGCTGAGAGGATGAAGTGCCTTCAGGGCTGCTCAACTCCTAGTACGATTTTAAAGGATTCTGGTCAGCTGGCTTAGAAAACTTTTCAGTGGGGACCTTTGAAAAGGAAAGATGGATATACCTTTTGATGATGCGGTTTTTCTCATCTACCTTTAGATAAACAAAACATACATTTATAGTTGTCTAGTCATCTTAAGTGAAAGGAAAAAGACAAGTTATTTTGACTCATCTGTTCTAATCCAGATGTCTGGGGGGAAAATGTGTTGATTCCCAAAAGTGCATTTTTACTTCCCTTTACTCTGAAAGTGGGCTGAACTGTTAGAGGGGAAAAAAACCCAATTGATTTTCAGCCTGATTCAGTCTGAAAAGTGAGCAGGAACGTGTAGCGGGGGGAATAAAGGAGGTGGGGTCACTGTTTTGGGATTAGTCCTTCTTAGCTGACCATAAGGCAGTCACAAAGCTGCACCTTCAGAGCAAGGGGAAGGTCATTCCTTCCAGCTGAGCACCAGGGGCAGCAGGGCACATGCTCCTCTTGAACCCCTGCCAGCTGCAAAGGAGAATTACTGCAGCCAAAGCAACTGCCAAGGTCAAGTGACTGCTGTGTATTTATAGCAGCACTGAGGGCCCAGGCTAACAAAGGAAAGGGAGCAGGTCTAGGAGTGCCACCTCCAGCTCAGGTTCCCTCTGCTGCCCGCCTGGTCTGGAGCTATGATGAACTCTGTCATGTTCTCCTTAGCAGATGTGAAAAATTGAATCAGATCAGGTTACCATATGAATGAGACTCAGCGGATCCTTGCAAAGACTGCTCTGTAACACTGGGGTTGGCCAGTCCTCAGGGAACTGATGGCACTTCAGGATGCAAAATTACACTAGTACTACCACAGAAATAGGAAAAGAGAAATTCTAAGTGCTTCTGGCTCTTCAGGGCCTCAGACAGCAACTCTTGGAGTTTTATTTAGACCAGGGTGCGTCTTCACTGGTGAAATGTCTTATAATATGATATTTGGTGTTGCAAAAGGTTATGGATATTTCTATCTCAAGCAGCAGGTAACAGCAACATCCCTTAATAAAGTAATTGTGAAGTACATGAGCCACTGGGGCTGTTCAATTATGTGACTAATTATGCTTGTGTCTTTGACATTTACATGGTGCTGCCCTCACTGGCTCTGGGATAACCCTCACCTACTCCAGGTGTCTGGGTCAGGAAATAAAGAGTGTTTTCCTACTGACTTTCATATAAGCCCTTCTTTGCTGCCACTCCCCCTCAGAGCATGCAGAGCCTCCTGATTATTCTTATCCCTTACCAGCTGGTCTCAAGATTGAAAACCACAATGGAGCAAGCACCAGCTTGCACTTATCTATGGTTTCCTTCAGGTGGAAAATGAAGATCAGAGCCATACAGTTGGATGGCTTTCTTGCAATCTGTTTTTACCGAGAACCTTCATCCTCATATTTATGCTCTGGTAGGATAAATTCCTGCATTGGCCAGCTCAGAGTGTACCAGGGTAACGTTTATTCTCCCAACTGGTATTTTTTAGTCTTTGCTCTACTTGTAGCTTCAACCTAAAAGCCAGTGGAAACTCAAACTGGAACAGGAAGTGTCACTGCTTTTGATGAAGGTTTAAAGTTTTTTACAGGGAATGCCTTTAAGAAATTGATGAGGCATTTTATGCTGTAGGATCACAGGAGCTGATTCAGGTTTCCAGGCACAATCATGGCACAAGAAATCACGGTGTCTCCCATGTTGCTTCCATCTTCACCCTGCCTATCTCTGCTGTGGCAGTGCACATGGCGGTGCCCACGGCACCTGAAGCATCAGAAAATTGGTGGATGGGCCACCAAAGCAGCAAGGTTTAAAACTCACTGATTACAGCGAGTTCCCATAGTTCTCTTCTCCCCTTGTTTGCATCTTGTAAGTTCATTGGTTCATGCATTCTCCACCCTGTTTTGTGTAGATGTTCATGCTTATGTATTTCCCCTTCTTGAATATTCGTTAGTTCGAGAAAGTTCTGCTCTCCTCGACGCCCCATTGGTTAGCCATTGTAATCCCCTCCTCCAAGTTATCCTCATTGATTGTCTCCCAGTTGGCTCCTCCCTCCCAGTTGAACCCCACTGGTTGTTACCCTTCCCTCCACCCATTTTACGCCCCCCTATAAAAGCCTCTGCACAGCCCTGCTTTTGTCTCTCGTCCCTGGACCCTTCACTGCAAATAACCCTGTACCTGGAACCCATACAAGAGACCTCTCTCTCCTCCTTTGCCGCTGCCTACGCTCACTCTCTACATCATTTGGGGCTTGCTCCTCACTGCAGAGACAGCAGCCTGCCTTTTGCAGAATCACTGAGGACATCTGCAAATGGACCCTATGGGCGTCGGGCGACACCAACGGCATCACTTTGCCTCCTCCTCCTAACTTATGCTTTGCCCTGTTCCCAGTGAAATCTACCCTGTCCTGAATTCTGTGTCAGGGTAATATTTGTGTGCGGTGTATACCCAGCTCCAAAGTGTTTGTAATGATCACAACTCAGCTGATGATTTCTTTTCATGGTCTTTTCTGTCATCCAGTTACTCTTTTGACCATGGAGCAGATTTTTGTTCCACTCAGTGTCAGTAATGTATGTGAAAGACCTGGCATCTTTAATGATTCCTATAGACTCTCCAGACTTAAGTTGGCTTTGGTCCAGCCTTCAAGGTCATCACTTCTCTGCCTGAAAAATCCTTAGGAAATCTTACCTAAGCAGTGACTGCTCGCTCTTTTTCCTCATGCTCCAACTATTTTTTTTATCTTAAGGTGTATTTTTTTATCTTTAATTGTGTCTATCCACTAGGTGCCGAAGAACATAAACCCAGGATGTTTTATAGACTCTGTGGTCCAAAGGCACAAACTTAAGTTGGAGCTTGAGGTTTCTTACAAAAGGGATAGAGCATTTTACAGCAGGCATGTAAACCAACAGCAAATAAATGGCTCCAGATAGGCTTGGCCATCTGTGAGACAGCAGGACCAAGGAGCAATATAAAAGGGGCCGTAAAGGTTGTGTCAAGGCCCAGAGGTTTATAATTTATGTGTAATTGGACTTGCTGCCAAATGAGGAAGAAAGTGAGATTGTTACCATGAAGCAAAACCTCAGGACCTCTGAAACATTTAATGCATAATTAGCATTGTGAGTGACAGCCTCTGTTATTATTTATTTCCACTGTGTTTCATAGTCTAGCAGGAGAGATAAATAAGGGAAGGGTGGTAATCATAGAATCAGAGCACAGATGAGCCTCCAGCAGTCAGTAGCTTAGGGATGGAGTTTCCTGCTAAATCTGTCATTTGCTGGAATTCACAGGGGTGAATTCCTAAAGACTCTCTGACAAGGAGTCCTCAAAGCAACCCCAGCTGTAGGATGGGACACTGGTTAAACCTTGGGGAGATCTGGCTGCAGTTGTTTAAGAATGAGCTCCAGATCTAAGCCAGGCACATTTGGATCACTTCAGTTCTGGCATCCCAGCATGGAAAGTGCCTGGAACACTCAATCCAAGCTTATTCTTCAGAAGGAAAAATCTCTGCTCATGGCTGTGTCTGCTTTGTAGTAATTTTATATTACAGGTAAAGAGAGGTGTATAAAACAACTTGTTTCAAATTTCTGTAACAAGGCATCTTCAATAACACACTTTTGGAAGTAACCCTTAGGCAAACCCAAAAGCCCTGCTGTGGTTCAATAACTAAAGGGATGTGATGACCTCAGGCATTTGGAACTGCTCACTGACACAAACAAGCAATTCCAGTGCCTGTGTAGCTTCCAGCCGTTCTGGATGGTATATCCATGTTCCCTGGCTCAGATGACCCCTCAAAAGGACAAAGATCCCATTTCTGCAACCTTGTTGTCTCAGGCGCTTGTAAACTTCTTTACCTTGGGTAGCACTTAGCCTTATTTAGTTCATTTAGCTCAGTCTGAATGCTTACTGTAGTTTTTGCCTGAAATGAATACAAGAAATTCCTTTAGGAGGATAAAAGCATTTCCTATCTAGTCACTCTTGTATTTACTTCCTTAAAACAGTTATAGTATTGTTTAGACAACTATCTGCTTGTTTTCGCAATTAAAGTAACTTGTCCCCTAATGTGTCAGATGTTTGCATTTTGCCAGGAGCTATTCATGTAGTAATTCTGCCACTCAGGCAAAAATATGCTCCAAGGAATTTAAACCAGGAAATTCAAGGGAAAAAACAAAGTGCAGAAAGCAGTGCATTTCCTTTTCAGAGTCTGGATTCAATGAATCCAGGGAAGGATTTCAAAGCAGCATCTCAAAAAGGAATAGAAATTATCAACAGTGCTTAGAAGACAGCACTGTCTATTCATATATTGTGTTAGTAAAATAGAGTATCCAAAAGTATTAATAATCTGGAAATATGTAAATCCAATTATTAATTAAGCGTTTACAACTGACTTCTCTTCTCAACAGGTGGTTCCACATACACAGCCAGAAGGGAACTGTGTGTAGACTCAGTCTTTTGTAACTGCATCTTCTACAGGGCAGAATGAGAGCCTAAAATACACATGAAATACAGCAGAGAAAAAAAGAGAGTGGCATGTCATCACAGTTTAATTTCCCCAGTCACTGAAGTCATCTCCCTCTTAGACCTGCTGAAATTGGATCTGTTTCTTCCCATGTAGAAAGTGAAACTTGGGCGGGGAAAAAAAAAATTAATTTTCTTCTTGAGATTTCTTCACGAAGATGCACATAGATTTTTCTATGAAAGCAAACAGCTAGAGAAAGGTTAGGTTAACTTTTTCCCAGGAGCCTTATCTGAACACATAAACTCCAAAGAGCCTTTGTGTTTCCCCCAAAGTCCATAGAGAGCTTGCATAGCTATTCCTCTCTGTGAACGAGGGCTACCCAGAAACATCAGCATTCTTTTTACTGGAGATAACCTTTATCTCCAGCACTTCAGAGGATGGCTGTAATTGCTCTACTTGTTGGAGTCAACAGAAGACCAGCGCAGAAGTTGTTTGCCCAAAGCCCTGTCTCCTCCAGCAAACAGAGCAGGGTACAAACCTCCTCCTTCAGCAGTCTGGACTAGAGCTGGGGAGACATAAAGCTCCAGTACTTTCATCCCCCTCTCCAAGGCTGCTTGTTTTATTTTCCACCCTGCCTCCTAAAAGATACCACAGCACCAAATCTGATCATTTTTACAGGCCCTGCCTATGGGTGACTGTCACTCTGTTATCTCTTGAGAACTACCAGTAACTCCTGGGCAGTTCAGTAGCAGATGAGGGAGGAGTTGGGTTCTCAAAACCACTGGCTGTTTACACAATCAGTGAAAAAATACCAGAAGAGATGAGATTTTTTTATGCTTTCTTCCTGTGTGGAAAGTTACGAGTTTGCTTTCTTCATAGCCATCAAAGAGTCCGTATGATAGAGACATTTCATAAAACAGACTCCATTCCTTCTGCAGCCTGCAGCATTTCTCAGCATGCATGGTCCTCAGGACAAGCTGGAATGAAAGAATAGGCAGAATTTGTCACTCCTGTCACCACAGGACAGCAATGGAGCCATTGCAGGAACGGGACAGGGAAGGTTTGGGCTGGCATACACACACAAACACAGAGGCAGAAGCATGTGGTGTAAACTGGGTGTCTGGGAAGTACAACGGAGGAAAAAAAAAACATGGGAAAAAAAATTTACTAGTCTGTTGATTAAAAAAAACCATTACAGACACAGCTTGTCCCTTTGTTCTTCAGCCAGGGCAGGGCTCTGGTGACACAGGGACAGGCGGGTGTGTAATGTCAGGGGTCGTTGGGCAGGGTAAAACAAATCCTGGATGTTAAAGACGAAGTCCAGTCACCTGCTNTTTGTTAGTAGCATTTCAACATACCTTTGGTTAGCTATTTTTCAACTATTTCTAGGGTAAAACAAAAGAAAAAGCATTTAATAATGGTTACATTTCTACAACATAAGGGTTAATATTATACACATAACATTCATTATTTGCGAAAAGCCAACACAATAATATGTATTTATAACATGGAGGATGAGAGCAGGAGGTGTGGCTGATGTGTGAGGATGTGCCGCCGATTAATTCACCAGCAGCGGTGCGTGGAGACCAAGGGAGTCTGAAAGAGAAGTACAAGTGCCCTGTGCGAAGTGACACCGAAAGAGCCTGGGACAGGCGTTGTGCCTGCACCGCGGCACCCGTGCCAGGACATCCCATGTGCCAGGAGAGCCCATTGCTCCCTGGCATTGGTCCCTGCTGAATTCAGGGACCCCTCCAACGCACATTCCTCTTGGCTGCTCCACCTGCCAGCAAACACTCCCCACTGGTTGAACCAGTGCCTTTCTTTTTCAGACCAAGCCAAATCTTTCGTTTCTGCCTGCCAAACCCACTCCCATTTTCCCCCTCATGTACTGGGTATGATGAATTCACTCAAGCACAGCCTGGCAAAGCTAAAAAAGCTTTTAAGGATGGCAAAATGGTTGTCTGTGAAGCAGCTCTGCAGTCTGGTGGTTTTGTATGCAAGAGATTCAGCCACCAAGAAGCAGCACAGCACAGGCAGCTGAAGAGATGAATGACTCCAGCTAGGAGGGAACACGGGCAGATGGTAATTACTTAATGTGCTTGGAACATGTTGGGATCATTGGAGGGGTTCCTGTTTGCATTATTTCTGCTCTCATTAAGTCTTGATAGACTTCTTCTTCCCGTGTGTATTTAAATTTTTCTTCTCCCATGTATTTCAAGACAGCAGTCTCAAAAAAAAGTAGAAAGTGTCATGCAGGGGAAAACCCTGGGGATGATTTAACTCAAACGGTTTCTCAGGACCAATCTAGAATAGATTTTGCTACCAGTTACTCTCCTGCTACCTTAACAAAATTATCACCCCGAGGGGGATTTTTGCTCTTCCTGAGAAAGAAAATTTCCTCTTTGCATTTCAATGAAAGGCATTCAGCCTCCTTTCTCCACCCCCAGGCTGTTTCCTGTGCAAACCCTCAGCATTTCATTTTCTTTTTGAACCAGCTACATTTGCATTTCACTGAGCCCTCTGAGGCATCTTCTTTGTCAGGGTGTGAGAGAGGGCTGTACTGGGGCTGTGCTGGGGTGCTCATCTGGAGTTGTCTGAGGGAGCCAGGACCAGGTCCCTCGCAGCACAAGCACAGTGACAGCAGGAATGTCAGCCTTTCTGCCAGCCTGTGGCTCCTGTCGCAGCTGATTTTTCCCATGCAGGCCGTGTATGTGCACGTATGGATGCAGACAGGTGATAATATAGGGCTGTTACACTGGGCTGTGACATGTACAGAGAACTCGAGCTTGAAGTGCCTGGAGTTTCTGCATGGACAAGAAAGCATTTGGAGCACTCTTTAATGTTTAAACCCCCCAGTCCTGTTTAGGAGGTCAGGATGCCAGAACAACTGGAGTGCCTGATGGACCTGAGCCTGAACATGAAGGTCTCCAGCACGAACTTGTATTTAGCAAGGTGATTCTGACCAGCATCCTTGACTCGAGTTTTCACTCTGTTGTGCCATGTCTGTGTGCAGTGGATAAGCAGATTTGCTATCCCGCATGCAGCTCTAAGATGGATTGGCTTCCAGATGTAAATTGGAAAAAAATAGCTTCTGCCCTTGGGCATGGTGAGGTTCAGTGAGGTGAAATCATATCCATGATTGTCTGTGGTGGAGGAAATCCCTAAGTGGCACAGGGGAGGAAGGAGCAGAAGCAACCTGAGCTTTTTCTTTAATATGTCTGGCTGGCACACACTGACATTGCGAAAAGCTTATTAGTAATTTGTATTTGTCCTCTAGAGGCTTTATCTTTACTTTACTTTTATCTTTACTTTATCTTTACTCCATTTGATTTTGATGTTGCTGTGCCAGTGCCAGGTGGATGGTGAGGCCTTCCAAGTGTACAAAAATAATTGGGAGGATCAGCAACATAGCAACCCGGTTTACATCACAGCAGCCACGGGTGTGCATTCCATTTAACACCATTAGGAATCATCCTGCCACGAGGGGAGGTGATTGCAGACACTGACCTGGAAGCAGCACCTGTGCCAGGGGAATGAGGCAGAGCCTGTTTCAGAGGCAGATGTGGGCTGAGATGAGTGGCAGAGCTGCAGGTTCGGATGTGGGCAGTGCCGAGTGAGGAGCTGGGATTCCAGATGTAGGATTCTGATGTGGCCAACAAGATGTCTTACAGAGATTCCTCTCCCAGGAGGGAATTACGGTTTCCATAGCGTGCAAAACAAAGCCAAACTGCTTAACAGGTTCATTGTCCTCCTCAAGTCAGCCCAAGGGCAACTCGGGCCAAGCAAAGCTGGGGTAGAAATACCAGAGGAAAGATTAACCTTTGGCAGCTTCCCCTTCAGCTTTGTTGCTGTGTGAGGCGTGGCTATTTCAAATTACAGAGCTATCTCTAGGCTGAACCTTGGGAAATGAACCTCAAATATTAATTCTGCTTTGTAGGGGTGTGCAACGGCACAGCAGAAGCTGGGATGACAGCAGGTCCACAAGTTATATTCCTGGCTTTGAAAAAAATGTTCCACTGAAACAGCCGTGGATGCTCATTCCACCCCGCGTATTTGTGCTCTGATGCTGTGCAGAGTCAAAGAACAGCAGAGTCTTTGGTAGGATATCTGAGGGTTTATTTTCTCACCTGCTGGTATCAAGTATCTGAGCCAAAAAAAGAATGGTGCTGATATTTGGGAGCAAAACAGGCTGCTTGAGAGGCAAAAGCAGTGCTCATGTTTTGCAAACTTCAGCAAGAAATGTAACATTTTCATACCAAGACACACATCAGGCGAGTAAACTGGATACAAACCCCAGTGATGTTTTTGTGATGGAAGTATTTAATTTTCACAATTGAGGTATTTTCATAATCGAGATATATGATGTTTAGAAATCCGTAACTTTTTAGGGAGAAGATTGGAAAGCATCATTTGAGATTCCTGTGCAATTATTATAGGCTCTTTCCTGTCAATAACCTGAATTACCATTGCACATGTATTTAACAGAGTGAAAGCCCTATTTTGCAAATAATTGGGATATATATGTTAAACAGGAAAAGAGCCTTGTTTCAGCTAGCATGCTTCTTTTTTTTCTCTGTGCAGAATTAGTTTAGCACTTCAGTCTCCTATTTATGCATGAAAAAGGATGGAATCACAGATGGACAAAAAGGAAGTAAACAGTTAAGGCAGTCCTTGTCTGCAGTACAGGTATGTCTGGACTGCCTCTTGATGAAGCTTCTTGGAGGTCATTTGTGTTCATAGTGTGTTATTTTGATTCCTATTGCTGCAGCCTTCTAATTGTGCCATCATGACTAAATAGTTTTTAATATATCTTGGAAAATCCTCCTGAAAATTCTTGTGACCGTAATTATTTGACAGAGGTTGCAGCTTGCTTTGATCACAGACTACACAGAAACCTGTGTACCAGTGCAGTCAAGGAAATGTAGCCTAAGTCATTGCTCTGGTGGTTTTAATACTTGACATTGGGTGAAAGTAAAAGAACCTCTGAGTTGGGAGAAAATCCATGCGACATTCTGATCTATAAGAACTGTGTGGATTAAGAACCCCAGGAGACCGTTACTCTCTTGGACAAGGTTTTATGTTTTGTTTCTAGTTTAGGAAGGGTTTTGTACGTTACTTATAAAGTGGAGTTTATATCATATCTTATGCACACGTGAAACAATGTGGGTTTTAAAGAAAATAGAGTTCTACCTCATATAAGCTGTCTGATGCCACATGGACAAAGCAGTTCCATGTTGGTCATGGCTTGCATTAATGCCTGTTAACTCCAGCTGTTTTGTAAGACACTGATGGGGAAGCTCCCTTTCCTGACATTGGAATCGAAAAGAGAATTAGCAAAGCAATAGGGAGCACATCAGGGAATGAAGCCGTGGTAAAACCAGCCTGTTCTCCTAGCAATGCCCCAAACACAATCCTGCCATCACTCTGCATGTCCTCCTGCAAAGGTTAGAGGAAAGGGGAATGGGTTGTTTATCAAAGCCTCTTCTATCTGCTCGAGGTGGATTGCTTTGCCCTTCAGAAACTGATAATTAAAGCACCACTGACCTCGGGGCTGTTTAGTGCCCTGGACCACCCAAGAGGTGGGTGTGGGAGTAATTTTGTTAAGGAAGATACACAAATGCACCCATCTCACAATCCCAAATCAGCTTTACAGGTGAGAGAGGTCTTGGAAAGACAGACACTTGCTAATGATCCTCTCAGCAAATAAAAACCCCTACCAGTCGCATGGCTTTGTTTGTGCAGTGGTTGAATATTATCTAAATTACAGATAGGAGAGGGTGAGTGGCTAGACCAGCAATCTTTTGTCCAAATTCTTGTCTCCCTTGAGCCTTCCCTCTGCCCCAGGCAGCCATGAAAATCCTGGTGACAATTTCACCCCACCATCACTTTGAGTAATATCAGGGGAGGAAACCACTTTTGAGGTTTGTCACCTGGAGCTGCTCCAAAGTGGGAAGACTGCTGGGGATGATGCCTTATCCCTGTTCT
>VZRO01004216.1:0-16794 GCA_013397915.1 Daphoenositta chrysoptera
TGGTTTGTTTTCAAACCCATACACTACCCTTCTTTTTCTTATGTTACAGTTATTGATTTGTGTTTTCCACATTATTTTGAAATGTGAACATTCTCTCTTTTCGTTGTAATTTTTGGCTGCAAACATGCTGGTGTCTATTTGATATTGCAGTGCCATTTCATGTGGATGCTTAGTGTCACCATGCACCATATGCTCACATTTTAATTTCATGAGGTAAAAGGGCATAAAAAAATCCAAAATCTTTACTTAAAGTCTCTGGTATATCTCAGAGATAAATGTTATTTGAATGACATGAAAGCTGTCTGTTTTGCAGTATTACTAGCAACAGTCAGTCATGAATGAACTGTTGATCCATCATGTTTTAAGGTTTGAATTAGAGGGAATCAGGCGTTTGGAATTAAATATATGTGATGATCCTGCTGAATCAGTGTCAAGGATTTGTCCTTCATTTCCATTCACAGTAATCTAGTCCAGCTGAAAGTTTACAAAGCATGTGCTGCCCAGAGAAAAAGATCTAGAAAAGGACTCATATCAATTATGTCTTTGAGTAAAAGAATGGGTAAGGTATTTTGAAACTAGCTTATTTTTGACGGTGTAGATTTTCATAATCTTTTACTGCTCAATAACCTTTTACTGTTTTACAGTTTCATCTTAAAACTCTGCCCCTAGGAAACCACAGGCAAGCCAGTATTTCTGAAACGACTTTTCTTGTAATCACACTGTTTCAAATGAATGCTCTTAGGGTAAGGTAATTCAGAAGGTGATTTTAATGCAGCACTGGAAGCCACATCCAACATAAGGATCTCTCTGAAGGAGTCTAGTCAGGCTTGTACTTGGCCTGCAGTGCTGGGGCAGGCCCTCTGTAGAAATGCAGGGATCAAAGTTGGACTGAGCTGATGAGATTTTTCCCATGACTGGCAGTGTTTAATGTTAGGATAGTATCACACCGTTGTGGCAACCATTGCCCTTTATTGAGCCCTAATGGTTCCACTTCAGCACTTGCCTCTGCCACTCCTCTAGATGCAGGTTAGATAAGTAGTTACTCTTTGGGGTAATTACACAGCCCTCTCTCAAAACACCATATGTACGTGGACCAAAAAAAAAAAAAAAAAAGATATTAGACTATCAGTATAAACTCAATATCCAAATTTCCCAAACCTAACCTTTTAAATGTTTAATGGAAAAATACAGTAAATATTCTTAGGCAAGCCATGCTGAGGATCTCCATACAGAGCAACAAGCCACTAAATTCCTGTGATCAGCTTCTAGATTCTGTCCCACACTGTTCAGTTGTTTTGCTTTGAACAATTAGGAACAGCAGATAAAGCAGCTACCGTCAATATTTTGTTTAAGAATTTATTTTCTGAATTCTGAACCACATCACATTGTACAAACTTTGAAGATTAAATTACACAATGGAAAGTATGCTCAAAAGCAAGCTATCTAAATAATATTACTCAAGGAATCATGATTTTTCATCCCATATATTTGAAAAGTACACACCCATAAAGATTAATGACTCCAGCACTTACAGGGAGTTAATGGATTTCTTTAATTGCTCACACCCAAGTTATTGGCAAACTGTGCAAATTATGTAAAAAATTACCGGTAGTTCTAGGCACTGAATCATACACCTGGGCAATGGGCAATTTAAACAAAATTTTTGCTTCAGGAAAACAACAAAACGATCTTCTCTTGTTAATCTTTAAATGTTAATTGCATACAAGATAATGGTTTATGTATTAAAAAATGATAGTTGAAAATTTTCGGTAGAGTATTCTCCTTTAGAGAAATGCTGCTACACTGAAAGAAAGATCTCGGATTGGGACATGCCCATACTTATACAAAACAGACTAAAAACCCTAATTAATTTTTTTTTTTTTGAAATTTAAATAACACTTTAAAAGCAGTACATAGCATTATAAATCGTAACGTTACAACAAGGAAAGAAAAAGATATTATGACACAATGAAAGGTTTTGGCTTTAGCAAATGAGAATGTTCCAATTCCATGTGACAAGTTTCCTATAACATTATCTTTAAAGAAAATCCAGAATTTTTATTTTTTTAAATTCAAAGCTAAAACACAGTATTGTGTTTTAGCTCTGAATTCCTGATGGAATTATATTGCTCAGTTTTGACCATTTGAAATACCTTGCCTTTCATGGATGTTGCTGTATTCACCCAAGTTCAGCTGCAACTGTTGGCCTTACAATTTACAGTCATGTTGTGTCTTCGTAAACTGATTTCCTCAGTTAAGTTTCCACACTTTACACAAAGTTCTAGACTCAGCAGTCAGATGGAAAAGCTGGTCTTCATACTAGACCTGAAACTGAAAACTCCATTTTAAGCTGAAGAAAAAGTACCTGAACTTCATAAGGCGGAAAATGACAACATTGGCTGCCTTTGCCTTGCAGATAAACAGGACTTATCCAGGAAAGCTCACCCAACAGCCTTCTGGGTTATTGAAGCCCAAATCCACCCATGGCTTAAACCCAAATGATACACTTCTTGTGAATTTCAAAATACAGATATTGGCTGCATCTATGTGTCACTGAAAAACAGAGGAAAAGTTTCATGTGTGACAAATTCTCATGAGATGGACAGAGTGTTAATTCATGAGTTTTACTGCTTTGGGGCAAGAATCTTTGTTAGATTACACTAGTGCATGGGGGGCATCCCATAGCTACTGGAATAGTACAAGTGTAGTAACAATACTCATTGCTACTCTTGCTAGAAGTAGTAGATGACGATACTGCTAGCAGAACTAGAAAAAATTAGTACAGGAAGCATGCAAAATGGTGTGAGAAAATTTCCTGACAAGTGAGAAATTGCAAGCTATGGAATATTTCTCTAAGGGAAGTGATAGCAACTTCTTTGCTTAAGATGCAAGAAGATGTAGAAGGAAACAGGACAAGTTACTAAATATTAAACTGTAGCTAAAAATTTAGACAAAGGGACTGAATAATGTCTCAAACATTTCTGTCACTAAACTTGTCATAAAAATAATATAGAAGTTTACGTTGATTTCTTGGAAGTTTCATGAATCTATATAATTATTTTCAATGTATTCTTTCAAGTAAGTCATATCTCCCTTCCTGTCTCCCTGAAGTCACCTACCCTGGCCCACACACCTTAATGAGTATGGTCATAACCCACCAACTGCTTCTTTTGTGCTGCCAGCACTTATGGCACGTCGAAGTGGGAAATATAATACCTCTGTAATTAGGTGCATGATAGTTAAATTAATTCTGTTTATATATGTATGATAGGTTTAAATTTAAATGGCCACATTAAGAATTTTCTGTGCATTCCTGTTTACAGAATTCATGTGACTGTTGGGGTAGTAAATGTCCAGATTGCATTTATAGACCATATCACCTGGGATCAGTCTAGCCAAGGCTATCCTAAATTTTCTCAGCAGCTTAGGATGAATTTTGCTCTCTTCTTCTTCTTGTATCTGGGGTAACAAGCTCAGTCTTAGAGGGAGCAAGTTAGTGGAGCAAGAACTGGGAAAACCAGCAAAGGTCAAGGGAGATCATCTAGGGGAATTACATCAAAGTAAGAGACCTGAAAATAGCTAGAAAATGTCTACATATTTCCAGTAGTCTGGGTTTGGGATGTGTCCAGGGAGGAAAAGGAAACCAATGATCTGGTGTAAGTGGACACTGCTTCTGCCTGTCCCTCAGGAGCAGCAGGCTGTAGAGTGCCAGTGAGGGCTTCCCGAGCAGTCAGTCTTCTGGCTGGAGGAGCAAAGGAAGGAAGGTTGCTACTCCAAGAAACCCCATTTCCCTCTGACCTAAACCTAGTCCCACCTATTGCTACTGTGGACTATAACATAGCTCTAAATCTAGCAAGGCCAGCTCACCACTAGGTGAGCTGGCATCATTTCACATGTAGTTTATGGTGTAACAAAAACTGGTATCATATCCCAGCATTTCAATATGGACTACAGCAAAAAAATGGCAGAATAGCAGAGTACTTGGAGACAAAATCCATAGTGAATACTGAGTAGTAAATTCTTTTCCTTGGAAGTAAGTTTTCTGACATAATGCAGTCAAAATGAAAATATTTAGCTCTTAGGGAAGGATCTGATAAGAATACACATTAGAATTTTATTGTATTCTGATATCTTTCTCGGTTGATTTGCAGAAAATAGTTGTACTCCACCCTGCAGTACCATATACAAGGAAATAGCAGCTTTAATGAACAATGAGGAATGTCCTTTGTGACCTTGTTTTGTAGAGCCTTGTTTAAAGATATAAAGGATTGTTGAATTATAACAGATTAATCTTCACAGATCTCTCAACTTTCTACTTCCAAATTCTTCAAGCATAGTGTAAAGTGTAGTCTTGATTTCAGTTTATTCATGCAAGAAGACCTTCAGCTCAGATTCTTCTATAGCAATTCAGTATTTATTATCAGTCTTTTATTACATTTGGTCTAAGTCAAACACAGCTGGGTGAGGTTTATCCTGTAGTTATTAGACAGAATATACATAATGAATAAGTAAGGTCCATTGTTCTCTTATTTTCAGGGTAACCATTTTGCTAACTTAATGCCTTTAAGGACTGAACTTCAAAGGCCATTACTGCAGTAAATATTCAGCTCCTAAGTAGTTTTTATACAAAGATGGGCAGGAAAGCAAAATTAATTTCTAGCTGGAGCTCAGGCTCCAAAGGCTAATAGTCTCAAATTTTTTTTAGATAAAGGTTTGGTGCCCAAGATAAAGGAGTAGTGCTACTTGAATTGCTTGTTTGCTGATGCATAACACCATCACCTGAAGGTAAAAAAGATCTGGAAGTGAAATTAGATTGTTTACTCTACTAGGAAAACGCCCTGGTCGAAGGAGCCAGTTTCAAGGAGCTGGCCAGTGAGCCCCTCTTTGCTGCCTGACCATTTCACTGAATGAAGGTAGTAGATCCAAATCACTGGCATTCAATTTTCTCCTATATGCTTGGTAGCTTTATTCAGCTTTCCTCATCTACCTATGTTTACTAGTCTGGTTTTCACTTTAATTTCTGAAAGTATTGGATAGAATATATGACCAGAGATTTAGGTGGCTTGAAAACGTCTTTTACAGTCATGAATATCTGTGTTCCCATATATCTTTCTGGCCTTATATATTCTGTTTCTTAAAATGCTTTTATGGAGGCAGTGCCCCTTCTCATGTACTGTCATCTGCCTCTGACCTATTTGACACACTTCAGTAAAGGATTTGATCTCAGTAAAGTACTGAGATATTGCTGCTGGAGGTGACAGATATTTCATGAGTTCTAAATTCAGGAGTATTATCACCAGGCATTGTACTAAACCAGAAAGCAGCTATTAAGCCTTCTATCTCTTAATGCAGTGTTTGAAGTCATATGCTGATATCCCTGGAATGGAGTCAGATTAAATCTCCTGGACCCTGAGTCATTGGTCTATTTTATTGGACAGCTTCTCTGCTACAATTAGTGTGTTTCATGTACAGTGGTTGGTGTTCTGCATTCTGCTGCCTGCCTCAGGCTATTGACTCTCAGCAATTTTGTATTTGTGACCTAAGGGTTTATTTTTAGTTCTGCATGCACTGCTGTTGTGATCTCTGACTTTTCTTGGAGTCTATTTAGCTCCTAAAATATTAATGACCAGCTAGTAAGTCATTGCTTTCCTGCTAAACCTTTGTTAAATTCACTTAGTTGATAGAGTTTATAAATCTGAAGCTTCACAGGGAATGTTGAGAACCTCTGAGTATATGTGGTAATATATACATACATATTGCCTTATACTCTCAGTTATGAAGCATTCACTCACTTTTTCATTACAAAAAAGTCTTAATGCTTTTATTGTTTATGGCAGGCTTTGAGTTCAGAAGGGTGAGGGCCTTGGGATAGAGATGTATCTTTTCTTGCTCCCATTCAATTCCAGAGAAGTTTAGCAGAGATATAAGCTGCTAGAAAGCAGAAATTACTGTTTCTTGCCTCATACTTATGTTCTTCAGAGAAATGTTAGTACCCTGCACAAAAGAAGCGCACATAAACATTTTAAATAGCTGGGTTAAAAAATACCACTAAAGGAAAAGCAGCAGCAGCAACAGCTGCTGGGAAGCCACAGGCTGACAGACTCAGGAGGATAACTAGAAACAGACCATCATATGAAAATCTTTTTTCTGCCCCCCAGAAACACAGCTGAAAAGATTCAATATTGGCTATAGCAGTCCATTCCCACAGTTTGAGACAATAACTTCCATTTTTTTTTTCCAAGTGCATAGGACAATGAAGATATTTTCTGGATTACACTGGTGTGACCCTGTCTGTCTGAATTTTGTATTCATAGTGACCTGCAGGCCAGCCAGGGTCTAGACAGTAATCCAGCCTGCCTGCTGCACTGGACTGCCTATCCCTGTAGGCAGCCCATTGTCAGATGCCTGCCTCTTTCCTTTGATACTTCACTGCGCCTGTCCCCATGTGTTGTGAAAGGGAAGTCAGTCTTCCTGCATATGCCCTGCTGTGATCCAGGTGTAAATGTGGATGGGCACACAAAGCCTTCCTAAGATCCCACAGGAAGCCTGAACAAGACGAGGTGTGGTCAGCAGTGTAACACACCTCACCACTGGAAGTGGTGGCAGTCCACTTTTTTGTATGATGATCTTTCCTGTGGTTTTAATATGTAGGAAAGAAATCTAAGGTTAAAAGGTTTAGCTGCTTTTCTGTCAAGGTGAAATATTGTCCATATCAGCCTGAAGAGTGTCCTAGTTACTCGCATAAAACTAAGATCACTTTTGTGTGTTTTCCAGTTGGCTGCAGGACTCCTACCTGTCTGGCTTCATGGTGGCTCAGATTAAAAGAAGAGATGAAAATCTCTTTACACAGAGGTGTAAAAAAATTGCCTTATCATGGTGTTCATGAAACTAAACACTGGCGTGGGTGTAAGGGGTAAGTAGCAGATCCTTCTTTGCACCTTCCTGTGTCCCTCTGCAGAAATGAAGTGGGCAGCTGAAGAGAGGCGTTTGCCACTTCCCTATCAGTCCATATATGATTTGATGAACTACACTGTCCTTCAGATGTGCCTCAATAAGACGGACCAGAAACCCTCCAGCAGGCCTCCAAAGGCATCTTGCTCTCTTTTCTGATTGAATATGGAACTTTAACCAGTTTGCTTAAGGTGGGTTGGATTGTATGCCTCATTTCACTTTTGGGATGTAATTCTGCCTTCCAAGATCGACTTGAACCAAAGGGAACTGCAAGTACTGTCAAGGAGGAAGTGAAACAATGGCAAGGAGATAAGGCATCTTTGGGTATAACGTCAAAAAGTTAAACAATGTTCAAGCAATTGACTGGGGGAATGTTAATTTTAGGTGCCAAGCAGGGTTGCATAGGCTACTTGGTAAGGCTAAGGATCAAACTGAAACATTTATCACTTTGGAAAGTCTAAAATAAAGTGAGATAAAGGTAGAGCTTGGGAGGCAGCTGCTTCATACAATACAGGTGAATGAAAACACAACAGTGTGTCCACAACTGTGCTGCCCCAAGGGGAATGAGAAATAACAAACTGAATAGGAATACTAACCTTGCACATTTTTTTCTTCCTGCTCACCATGTCCTGAGGTAGAATTATTAATGAGTTTCTCTGTAAGAAACTGAGTTGTTTAAATCAGCAGCCTGTGGTCATGTCTATAGGCAGTGTTTTCTGAAAGGGGCAAATGGTCTGTGATGTGGGGAGATGCAATAGATTCCCAGGTTGCTGGTGGAAGCAGGGGTTTGATTAGTCGGTGGGATTTCTGTAGAGAGAGTGTGGCAGTCCCATCTGGCTTGTGAGCAGGGTGGAGGACTGTGTAGGTCCCAGCAAGTCAATGGTGCATGTGGAGACCAGGGAGGAGAGCATGTGAGTCTGAGGAGTTTTTGGTGTGGCAGAGGAGTGGCTCCAATTCCCATATTTTCTCCATGTGCTAGTCTGCTGCTGGTCTGGGACGGCAAAAGGAAAATTTCTGATGTGTGGCAAACACAGCTGGCCCTGCCACATCAGTCAGGCAGAAAAAAGGGGAAGATTTCATCAGAGATTGTAATATACTCACCCAGAGATCCAGTCTAAAGTGCTGGTTGCCACAGTTAAAGATGTGAAGGAAGCTCAGCCTGTCATCTCTCAAGGATGTGCACAGAAGGAAGGGAAAGGCAGAATTCACCCTGAGGCCAGGATACCCAGTGACACATTTAGTCCTATGGATGAAATGGTGGAGGACTTTCAGGGTTGGAAAACATGAGTGTGTCTCTGATGGCAATATACATTGGGAAGAGGAGATTGTTGCATACAGTACAGTTTATTCTTCCTTTTAATTGATCAGAAAAGTTTAAGAAATTGTATTAAGCCAGCTCTGTTAACAGGGATTTTATTCAATATGGCAAACAGAGGAAGTGAGAACCTAGGAAATGTCAAAACAATCACTTCCTCTGAAGCTGTAATCCATCTGTTGCATGTATGTATTATGATACAGTTCTTTAGTTACACAGCAGTGTGGTCTTTGTCTACAGGATTCAGTGCATAGCGTAATCAGTACAATGCATAAGAGCTGTTAACAAGCAAAAAAAAACTTCTATAAAAAGAGATAAGTTTAAAAATGCATTCCAGTAGAGCTAGTTGGTTTCTACCCAAACAATCAGTACTAGTCTCCAAATAAAAATATCTTCATCCATCAGGGAACACTTGGGATTAAAAAACCCACCTAGCTAAACAGAAAAAATTAAATGTAAATATGTCCACAAAGTCTTATTGCTGAAATATGTATCACTTTGCTAAAGAAAGCTGACACTCTGGGATATTGGAGAAGTGATTAAGAGCCTGAAGTGTATTCTTCCAGTGGAAAAAGATATATGGAAAAGGAAACAGAAGGACTTTCAGTTCATTTGGCCCTATTCAGAGTTTATGTGAAAAATAACTACAAGCTCAGATGTTCCAGAACTTCAAGCTCTCTAAGTCACCTTTAATGTTTTTTGTATTTGATAAGGTTGCCTTCAAAGTGCCATAACCCAGAGTTTTAAAATTTTTTTTCCAAGGGAGTATTTATTCGTGGGTTCATTGGTCACATCTTATGGCCACTATTGCCAGTTGCTGAGGTAGTCTACAAGAAGTATAAATACTGTCCAAATATCATTTCTCCTTGTAAACAATTTCAAATGAAAGGAGTCAAGGCTGATGTCACCAGGTGATGAGAGCTGTGGAGAGAGGCAGAGTACAGTTCAAGAGGCTCCCTATTAATTTGGGAGTCACACCATCTAAGTTCTTAATACTTTTTGCCTAGGTCTGTATCGCTGGATCCAAGACAAGCTTCTACCCCCGTGGTCACCTTCTGTACCAGGTTAAAACTTAGGCAGGCATGCTTTTCATATTTCTCCTTCTCCTCACTCCCGTCTTCTCCTCATTTTCCCCTACGGAATCTTCTCCCTGCAGCGAGGAACCAGGGCTGGCTAGCAGTACAGAACAGCAGGGGCATGGCCAGGGACAGCTGGGCACCAGGGTGGCCCCCGCTCAGGGCAGAGACTGCACGGCCCCTGCAGCAGCAATTCATCCACAGGAACTGTCCTCCCTGAAAAAGCGAAAGGGGGTGTTTCTCAAGGGAAAAAGCAAACCCTGTTTTCCTCCAGGAAACTAGAGATGACAGACAGGTAGATCCCTGTAGCTAGTCTGAAAAGATGTTGCTGAGAAAAGCAAAAGCACACATGCAAATACCTCTCTCAGCAAGGTGAAAGGCTCTAATTTGCAAACATTTAATTTTCATAGTTCTTTCTCGGTGACATAATTTCTTTTTGGCCTTGTGTGCCTTCACAGATGATCTTTTTTCCTCAAACGTGACCTTTCCAGGAGATGGAAATTGCATTTTCCAGCCATCTTCTTTCCATCCATAGCTATAACTACTTCTGGCTGAGGCTGAGGGGTGTTTTATCAGGTGGAGGCTTATGAAGTTGCTGTGCAGCCCAAGCAGAGCTCAGCTCTGCTAGAGGGCTCCAAAAAGACCCAGTAAGCAGGGATGTCTCCAACTGACAGACTGGAGAGTGAGAAATGGTGAGAGTAGCAGGCAGTATGCTGGGTTGGGACCCCTGGTCCCACATGCTGCTCTGCTGAGCAGCAAATCCTGCACTCACCATCCTGCATCCCGGGCCTGCCTGAGTTCCCCTCTTCCATGCTCACATCTTGTATTAGCTGTAACCCTGAAAGTGACTGAACCCTTTACTCAAGATCCCTCTTCCCACTGACAAAATGAAAAAGGCAAAATTATTTTTGATGCCCAGACTTACCTTTAGCAGCTTCTTTGCAACTCCACATCAACTATATCACAACACTAATACCAGACAAACCTAGCTGCAGCCAAAACAAACAAAAATAAATCATTTCCCTAGGCCTCCCCTTTGCAGCCATACTTGAACTTTTAGAGTTAGGAGAATAACAAAGCCTATGAATCCAGTTAAGAAGTACTGCAAAGGGGTTTCCAAGAGAAGGTTTGTTCACCAAAGGTGTACTTCCCTGAGAAGTCTGATCAATCTTTGGGGTAGATTTACCATCAGGGTTAACAGGGATGCAAAGCCCAGGAATCCAGTTGTGGTGGGGCTGTAAAGGGCCTGCAGAGACAGTGTTTGGGCAATGCAAAGAATTTTCCATCTTAGCCAGAGCTGGAGGTCCTGCAGTAATGCCCAATCCACCCCTAGGTTTAGAGTTGAGGCAACAGAGAGAAGAAACATAGGGGTCCAGTTGAGGGCAGTGGTCCAAAGCCTGTTAAGGAAGACCTAAGGCTGCAAGAGGAATTCCCTCACAAGAAGTTTTTCATCGAGGTCGCAGTTGTCCTTTGTTGTCTCATTTTCCTATGACTTTCTCTTGTAGGATATAATGTTTATTCCCATTAAAACACCTGCTGCGAACTATGAAGGGCAGATGTGTCATGATGTCTTGTTATGTGCAAACTGAAAACAAAATTGTGAAACAATCCTATAGAAAATGCTCTCCAGCTGGGAAATAAAAGTTGAAAAGAAAGTTCCTGTAATGTTATGGAATACAAACTATGTATTAAAGGGACCTTTTGAATTTGAAATTAAGTATGTAAGAGGTAAGGAAACATAAGACTCATGACACAGGAGCTAGTTTATGGGACTGAGTGAAAGACCTTATGGCTTCTAAGACAGAAATGGAAGGAGTACGAGGTTCCAATAGCAATCTTGAGCACAGTAAATAATTTAAAAATAAGCAGTGACTTTATGGGAGTCACCTATGAATACAAATGCTGGTGGTAATTCAGGAAAATCCCCAGAACATGAAACTGAAGGAAGCAAGCATAGCCTAAAAGCACCCATGCTAGCTCAAAGGGAACTGTAGACATAAATAACAGGACTGGTAATATCTTACTCCTACTGTGAAAACCCCACATCTAAGAACTGAAAAGAAACTTGCCCAGAATTCAGAATTTCTCAGATATTTAGAACTTAAATTCTCTGAAATCCAGATTTTGTGTTCTGGACCCAGTTAGGCTATTTGGGTTTGTCTTCAGATTCATAATGCCTGATGAATACACTGAAAAATAACCTTCTTCCTCTAATATATTTTTCTGGGGACAGTAACCCTGGAATATATTCCTTGATATCAGTTATTTCTTCCTTTACACTGATAAAATTAGCTAACACCTCACAGGGACTTCATAAGCATGACAATGTTTTCATAATGTAGCTGAGGCAGGAACCGGGCACATCACACTGCTGTAACAGTGCTATTCACAGTCTGTTAATCTGCCCCAAACTGAATTGCTCTCTATTGTTGTACCTTAGCAATGAAGAGATGATGGTGTTTTTCTATCATTCCTATTTTCTATTAGGATCTCTATTGTGTGCAGCTGCTGCAAGTTGCAGTTTTCAGCCCTGAGTATCATTTGCCTTCTCTGCCTTACATATTAAGAGGGGACAGAAATTCAGAGGGGAGATGATCACCATCTCACGTGGCAGCCCACGTGTACAAAGAGATGGCACCCTGGGTGCAGAGCAGCATCCTAACCAGCTTCTCCAGCAACAAGAGGTCATAGACAAAAGACTTTGAGCATGTGATGAAGCTGATTAGGGTGTCTCAGAGAAAACAAACAAGGAAAATTTGCGGGGGGCGGGGGGCGGGGGGGGGAGGGAAAACCAGTATTTAGTAGTCTGTTAGGATGACCAGAAGGAACTAGATTTTATTGAGTAGTATTTGAAAAAGGAAAATGTCTGTGCATGTGTATTGAGCTAAATGTTCTAGAGCATAAATCAGGAGCAGATGGACAAGGGCAGAGAAAGGCTCTAGGACTTCTTTGAGAGCTGGTGAAACTGGGCAGGGACACTGGCACAGGAGTATCCAAGTGTTGATTAAAAATGAATTGTTTTGCAAAACAGCAGTCCTGATCTTCAGATGGTGAACTCATTTAGCTTTATACCTCTCAAATGAGTCTTGTATCTTTCCAAAGTTATCTACAAGGCTATATAAATTTCATGTCCACTCAATTTTTTAACTTTATTACAGCAGATATACCTAGATCATATAAATATTTTTTTCTTGCTTAGTTCTTAGGCAATACAGTAATGTGTTTCCTTCAGAAAGGTAGAGGCATCATGTGATCACCACTCTCTTTATGGATGTTCACTGTGGATGCTGTGTTAGAAGTAAATCTCCCACCCTGGGTTGTGGCAAACCAAAGACTGCAGTTTTTCATTTCAGCCTGCCTGCAGATCTGGTTAATTGTCCTTATACAACTGACCTTAAGCACGAAGTGCTGCTCTCCAGGTCTAGTCTGTGCCTAGATTAGAAGAGGCCTGTTTCTCCAGCATGCACTTACCACTTGGCTTTCAGCAATCCCAAATAAACCTCTACGGTAATAAATAGTTTAAAATCTGTTCTTTGCCTCAGAGGAAAAAAAAATAACAATCATCAAAAGTGCTCCTCACACAGGCTCACTAATTTTCTTATCCAGTGAAGAACTTCTTTTCAGGGTCAAATGGATTAAATGCTCTTTGGTCCTTTTTTTCCTGTTGGTCTAAGCGACCTAGCATCTTCCTTTACATACAGCAATGGATTGACGCATATCTAGGTTTAACAGGAGTGGGTTAGCTTTAATTCCAAAAATAAACAATAGACTTGTTTATCAGCACTAAAGACTGAAAGCCATTCACTGTTCTTCATGGTATTTAGCCTTTACCACGTCAAGCACTAACGATTTTGAATAGGGCAAACAATTTTCCCGTGCACAGTAGGCACTCTGAGCTCCTCTATCTGGTCTCCACTGCGATGAACATTGAAATAATGGCGTCTAAGATGTTCCTCACAGAAGGAAGACATGCAGCAGATTTTCAGAAAGACATTTCTGGTGTGGAGATGAATCATTTATGTATCTTAACTGTAGATCTGGCTAATAATTCTGTCATTAAATGCTATCTCACCCACTCCTTCTGTCCTATGCCAAAATGGTAAAAGCCCTGAAATCAAATTGCTATTTTTAAATTCTAGAGCATTATTTTATTTTTACTTTCACGTGTATTTTAACATAGTGAACTAGAAACCCTGAAATAGTCTGCACAGTTTGATCAAAGTGTGTATTAACACAATCTGTCTCATTAATGGCAGACACTGAACTTTAACATCAAGAGGTATACATATACATGGATTCTACCCACAAAAATCCTGGAAACTATCTTCAAACTTGGAGCCTATTTGCACACATTCAATACTGTGTTAATAAGTCATAGCATCTGCCCTTTGTGTTCCTGGAGTATGCTTCCAATATGTTTGGATGCTGAGTAGCTAGGAAGATGCACTCACAACTGATAAGCAAGCATGAACAAGCTAAGAAAATTCAACTATTTTTGAATATGGTGATTAATTCTCCATCAGTTCTAACGTTATAACTCTACATCTGAGGTCATAAAATTGTCACAAATTGCTGCAATTAAATATTTTCTTTTCTAGATTGAAATTCCAGTTCTTAAATTCCTTATAAATCTATGCAATACATAGCTTTTCTTAATCGCATCTTGTCCATCAGTTTCCACTCACAGTGATTCTGATTACAGCTCTTATATCTCTGATAGTGCATTATTTTTCATCTTATTTGCAGTACAACAACAGGAGCTTTTCAGTTAGAAATTTTGTTTCATGTACAGGCAACTAGATTTTGTACAGATATTTTACTAATGCTAGCGGTGGCATATATTAATTTTCTTATTGAAGTAGTATCACTATAAATTGAAATATAAATGAGTAAGAGATAAATTAAATATGGTATCTATGGAGATAATATGGTCTGGGGTATCTAGAAATGTCACACACACACACACAGAGCATTATGGGACCGGAATATCAAATGATAAACTGTGAAATCCTAAATGTGATATCTTTGCAGACTAGTGTTTTATCTCCACACTCCCATGCTATTTCGATATCTGGCATGCACAGCTGTTCATGTGCTTTCTCATGTATGTGCTTTCATTATCGTGACCCATTTAAGATGAGTGGTGAGGGAAGAGTGAGTGGCATATTTTCACATGTGCTTTTGAACTGCCTGGCTCCCTGTGTGTGTATGTGAGTGCATGCATGTGTGTGTGATGGCTGAGAGCAGAGATCACACATGCAACCACGTAATTTGACGTTATGAATGAATGTCTACTTCCAGCCTTATGGTTTTTCAGACAAGGGGTTTGGACCTGTCATTTTAAGAATGGGTTTGCCTGGCATTAATTTTCTGCAGCTAATTCCCTTCAGTGTCTCATTTAAATGTACCCCATTTGCTGTGCATTTGAAGCGGAAGGCCTCTCTTACATAATAATGTACAACACAGCCCCACAACATGCTCCCATGATGCCAGTATTATCTGAATTTTACACAGCTACCTGTCTTAAATTTTAGCAGCTCCTTCCCTGACTGAAACGAACTTAATGGCATATTCCTCGTACACTGCTTGTTTCATAGTAATTGAGGATGTATTCCATAGTACAGTTTTAAATGCAGTTTAAATGCAGTTTTAAATGCCAGACAACTTGTTTCCTATTAATCATCTTAGCTGAAATAATAGAAGTACTTTAAATTTTGAATGCCAGCTGTTCTTTTAAAACCTACATATCTTCTGTGTCTGTCTGTTCCTTTTAGTGAAGAAAAGAAAGGGAAAGTATTGTGATGATTAGATACTTTGAGGCATCTTAGAGAAATGCTACTGTTTTCCAGAACATAATGAGACGTATTATTTTCAGGAATTGCAAGGAAATTAAAAGGAAATGTAAGTCACCCAGGTGTGCTACAACTTTGAAAATGAAGCATAATGCCTGATGGTAGCTGAGGCAGTACTGCTTATTTACAGTAAAACTTTAAAAAACTCCTTTTATTTTTAGCTGTGCTCCTCCTATTTATTTAAGAAAGGAGAAAAAAGTGGAATTTTGTTTTTCCAAAATTTAAGGTTCTTGTTATGACTCATCATGTTAATGACTGTGGGACTAAAGGCACTTTGGGGCAAATCCACTTGAATTCAATGAATTTAAATCTGATCCCACCATTGTCATGGGGTCTTTCATTATATGAAAGGCCAAGAGAGAGATCTTATTGATTCAAAGAATAGATGTCTTCTTGCTTTGGACATGGAAATGGAAAGTTACTAACTCTGAGGAAAATAACTACAATTAACTGCATACTAATATTTTGTCCAAGATTAGTATTTCTGGAAGAAAAATGTGCAGAGCCTTTTGGAGTCTCTGAATTTCTGATGGTAGCTCTTTTATGCCCCAGCAGCTGGTTGCCTTTTTTAGAGATGTCATGGATGCTAGAGATTCAGCTTAATCCCAGTTTGAAGTTTTCTTCCCAATCAAAGGCTGAATAGGTATTGTGCTTCCTACCTTACTAAATGCTTGCTGAGATTATCCTCTGTCACTTGCTGCTTATTATCACTGTATCCCCAAGGAGCCATCCTCTCTCATGCAGTGCTTTTAGAAGTGTTATTTCATCGTTGAAAAGATGGATTCCAAGTGAAAAGGCACTCTCTACAGAAATAACATTTCATCTCAGGAAGATAAAAGGAGCTGCCTGTGGCTAGGTCTGGATTGTGCTTCTTTTCTTGCACTTCCCTATTGATTTTTGAGCTTTAGGCCTTCCCTTGGCTTAAAATGGGGGATAATGAGAATTCAGAGAGACTGCAACCATAGAAAGAACTGAGACAGTCTGAGATGGAGATAAAGACTGATTCTTGGGGTACAAGATGATGTCTAGAGAGAATCAGGGGCCAGGGAGAAAGGAGAAAGCAGGATGGAGAGCAAAACAGAAGAAAGTAATGTGAGGTCAAGCCTTGAAGTACTTGCTCAAGTTATGGTCATACATGGCAAACCTGTGTCTTATCCCACATGAACAATCTGTCTTCTTGGCAGTTCACAGTAACAACAAAGTTTGGACTCTTGGATTCCAAAAAACTGGTTTGGCTTCTGTCCAGGCTGAGAAAAAAAATATCCTCTGCAGTCAGACTTATCAGGCATACATTTTTCATTGGGTTAAAGAGTGCTTTGACCTTGTAGCAGCTCTGAGTCAACATGCAGAGCAAGGGAATTCTATGAAGGAAAGAAGGACATAAATGCTCACAAGCTCGATAACTGGAGCAAAGTTACAAATGCTCAGCTCTTATGCACCCCTTCATTCACCTCTGCCCTGAGCTGTGAGTGCCCTAAACTGCAGCGAGGCCACCTCCCACACCAGTGCAGTTGTACCACCCTAGCCTGGGCTGCCAAACAGAACAGGCTAGGTCATCCTATTTTGTTCTACTTGTGATCCTTTTAGTTCCTGGTGGGGG
>VZRO01004216.1:16829-38650 GCA_013397915.1 Daphoenositta chrysoptera
GGGGGGGGGAACTCGACTGATAAGTGATTTCTCTGCAATACCGTAAATGGTAAAGAGCACTTGACACCTACTGGTGCGGGACCAACTACGAACCAATATGATTGCGCAAGAGACCCTTTATTGTTTACATTACAATACTCTTATGCATTTCTGCAGTAGCTGTTCACGCAGTCACGCACGACCTGATTGGACCCCCCGCTTTGTCCACGCCTTGCATGCACTCGTCAGAGACCCTGATAGGTTACAGTCCGAGATGGTGTAGTCCTTCTTTGTTTACTTTCTTGCTGTCTTGTTATCTCGTTCTCCAAACTGCTTCTCTCCCAAATTAGAATAGCTTACAGTTCTGTAACCTTGATGAATTCTTGCAGTGAACTTGGCTGGGGCCCGTTACAGGATTCTAACACCTTACAACATACTGGCAATATCTAAGACGCAGCAGCTCCCCCAGACTTCTTCTCTCCCACCATCTTCCAACTGATCACATCTGGCAGAGTTAGGGTGACTTAATCGTGTCTCTGGTGGGTTTATGAGGATTAGATTGTGTCAAAAAAAATGCTGAAATGTATTTTTTACTGAAAGAAAATTTGACAATAAAGAAGCCGATGCTTTCTGCCAGCTAGGTCTCCTGAGCTGCCTGGCTTCTACTGCTCAAGGCTCCTTGATATGCCTAACTTCTGAGGCTGACCCATTCCTGATCTCTGAACTGATGGCTCCCCAGATACTTGGCTCACAGCTCTGTTGATTTCACA
This sequence comes from Daphoenositta chrysoptera, assembly GCA_013397915.1. Taxonomy (NCBI): domain Eukaryota; kingdom Metazoa; phylum Chordata; class Aves; order Passeriformes; genus Daphoenositta; species Daphoenositta chrysoptera. The sequence continues at coordinate 17,579 of VZRO01004216.1, forward strand.
GCAGCTGGCAGTATGGATGATTGAGATTTTGTAGAGATTTACTTCCACTTTTCCCAAACCATTTTTTGAAAATTCGTTTTGTCTAAAATTTGGCATTTTTTAATGACAAAAGGATTTTCCATTATGCAAGATTCTTCTTTCAGAATGGGGCACTTCTGACTAAGAGAAGAATGCGCTTCCATTGTGGTGAACGAGGCATTGGGGACCTGTGTGCTGGGTCTCTCAGGCCTCCTAGTTGGTATGTGAAATTGTGGAGCTGAAGCAAGGATGCTCAGTGTCTGAGTTTTGACAGGTCTACAGTTACATTCAAACCTGGCTTTTACAGAGAAAGAAATTATACCGCTTTATTCAACATGTGTGACCTATCAGTTTTCTCACTGCAGGTTAGCACAAAGGAGCTGTAACACAGACTTGAAGTAGTCCATTGTACCAGGGCCTGTGCCAGCTCCAAGAAGAATATATTCTGGGAAAAAACAGGAAGCAACATAAAGGCTTGAGGTTTGTTAGTCTGATGCCAAAAAGCTGATGTTTCTGGATGTCTCCTTTTGCTTCATAGGAATTATTACTAAAATGGTACAAATTAGAGACATCTCAGAGATACTTCACTCACTACCCAGTCCTAGATCCCCTGAACTAGGGAACTGCAAGATTTTTTTCCCATTGGATGATCTAAATCATCATTAAAAATATTTAAGACAGACTTCATGAACTAAGAAACAAAACCAAGTGTAAATTAAAGAATGGGCTAATTTAAAGCACCACATCTGTCTTACACACACAGTTGTTTAAAACATTGTTATCACTTTTGACAATCTTCATTATAAAGCAGTTCTAGCCTGTGTTGGGTCCTGTCTGGATTCCATGCTATAAAATATGAGATGAAGTGAGTCCTTACACAAGGAGTTTGGAATAGAAGTTTAAAATGCTGCAACAGATCAAGACAGGCAGGAGGATTAATGGGGTATCTTACTGATTTTGATCAGTAGCGCACAGAGATCTTATCTCATACACCTACTAAACAGCTCAGAAAAGAAAGAAAAGACGGAAAATTTGAAAACCTAGCTTGGAAGGGTAGCAAAGGAAAGGCATGTTTACTAACTGAGGAGGACAGCACTTGCGTCACAACCTTTATTCAATGTTTTACTTTTTCTCATTGTTCCATGTGTAGCCGTAAGCCTTATGCTCTGGTGACCACTCAAACCCTGTTCTGATTTCTTAAAACAGTTCCTGACATAGTTTTGGCTCATACCAATTCCTCTGGCAATTCCTGAGCACAGGAGTCAAGCTAGGCCAGGAACTAGTCCCAGTGGAAAATGTGGAGAAGGCCGTGCTCTTTTGGAAGCTGAGAATGGACAGATGCACTCCATGCAGTTGGTCCCGGGAACAGTGAGTGGTCCTGGGAGCACTAAATAGCTGTAGCCTGTATTCACAACATGGCTCACACTGGCTCCAGTTACACTTGGAAATGGACCAGTGCTCTCTGTATTAGATCTCAAGGTGTCAAGCAAAGGATTCCTGTTACAGCTCACTGCCTGTCAAATGTTGATTTGAGGGACAGACCTTGTATCACATTGACAGTCTATGGCTGAAAAAGGGACTGAATTCAATTCTCCAGCCTCTTCAGTGTAAATTCTCACTTTCTTTCTATTTCTTTCCCTTATTATTGAGTGGTGAGCAGATGCAAAATTTATCTCAGCTGGAAGAGAATACATAGGTGTTTTTCTGTTCTCCCTGGATCATTTAATTGATGATTCTCACATATAAAACACATGAATGTGCTGGGGAGCAGAGACCTTCTCATCTTACCCTTTTCTAATTGTCACCAGTTCTTTTTTCACTTACTTCAATGCCTTAATCAATTGACTGTAGAGTCAGTCCCTACTTGCTTGTTCTCTTGCCTGTACAATTCTTACATTTTTTCTTGTATGTTGGCTTATTTCAACAGAGGCTTCAGAAAATGAATTGCAGAGCAGCTCCCTTTTGAACTGGGGTGAGTTGCTCAGGGGTTAGAAAATTTCCTGCAAGATAAGATTTGTGAATTCAAAGGGCCTTTGAAGCGCTACAACCACTTCATAGGTGTTGCTTTTTCCAAAAGCATGGGCATCCCCATAATTGCCAGATACTAGCTGTGAGAAGAGTTTCTCTAAGGGGACATACACTATACACCAGGGTAGTGAGGCTGAGTTTATGTGTGATACAGGCTTTAGGCTTTTTAGGCACAAAGCATTTTGTATCATAGAACCACAGAAAAATTTAGGTCAGAAGGTAATCACCTGGTCCATCTCCCCACTCAGGGCAGGGCCAGCTTCCTAAGTCAGGTCAGGTTGCTCAGGACCTTGTACAGGTGAGTCCTTTGGATCTCAAAGAAAGGAGAACCCACTGTTCTCAGGGCCCCTCTTCCAGTGCTCCACTGTCCTTATTGAAATGTCCCTTTCTGAAGTGTGTGACCCCTCACTGCATTTTGTACTCATATCTCACCTCAGAGAACTACCCTCTATGATCCCTTTTAGGCAGTGGAGGACAGTACTCTTTATGCCTCTTTTCTCCAGCTAAATGAGTCCAATTTCCTCTAGCTTCTCCTTTCTGTGCCTTAGAGCCATTATTTTCTCCTTGGCCCTCCAGAGAACTCTCTCTAGTTTGCCTTGTATGAAAGGGTCCCAAACCATATAGAATGTTCCAGATACGAGCTCATAAGTGATAAGTAAAAGGAAATAAACACTGTCTTTGTCTTCTTGCTTGTCTTCTCACTGCAATCCTAATCCACTCATTCATGTTCAACTTGTCCACCGTGATCCTCCAGAATATTTTCTGCAGAGCTGCTATCTAACCAGTCAGGTCCCAGCCTCTGTTGCTGCGTGAGGTTATTCCATGCCAGGTGCAGGACTTTCTGCTTGCCTTTATTCAGCATAATGAATTTCTGCCTGGTTAATTTCTCCAGACTTTTGTTCCTTTTTAAACATGACCCTGTCCTCCAGTCTGTCAGGCAGCTTCCTCCAGTTTGGTGTCATCCATGAGGGTGCTAAGGGTGCCTTTCTTCACATAACTCAGGTTGCTGTTAGATATATTGCCCCAGAACTGAATCACAGAACACACCCATAACTGGCCACTAGCTGTACTTTGCACCCTTGAGTACAACCCTTCAAGCCCAACAGTCCAGCAGTTCTTCCCACCAACCTCATGTCCATCCATCTCGTCCCATCTCCTCAGCTCTGAGGACACAGTGAAAGAATATGTCAATAGCCTTATGGAAATCAAGGCAAATTTACTGTTCTCCCCTTATCAAGTCTTTCATCACAGATGGCAATCAGACTGAATAAACACAATTTTCCTTTGGTAATTCTGTGCAGATTGTTTCCAATCATTTATTACCCTTCATGCACCAGGGAAAGGCTTCTACAAGCTGTTACTTATCATGTCCTATACTGCATTCACCTTCTAAAAAAAAAAAAAAAATCCTTGGAAACAACAGCAACTTCTTTCCAGCATCTGAGGCAGTGATTTTATTGTGTTAAAATGTTAACGTAATTAAATTTCCACATGTGCAGTGAGGAGAATAACAATGTTGGGTAATCCTTTGCAATCTTGATGGTTGTGTGTAATGTACAGTATTAAAAGGGTTAACAAGCGGGCTTTGTGCTGTTTCTCATTAGGGTGAGTTCAGCATTCAGCTTTCAGGCTTAAAGTCTATCTCATATCATATGTATACTGCCACATATGTAATTTGTTGGGTAGGACTGGTTACATTGTGGAGATGGCATAGAAATTCCTAACAATCTTTCCTGCCCATAATAGCTTTCCAGAAGACAGAACATAATGCTGCCCATGCACGTTAAATCTTTGGATGAGCTAATATGAAATACTTCTGCTGTTCTAATTTCCTCTTGTGTGTATTTTTTCCTGGCTCAGACTCAGTGACCTAATTCTTTTCTTCATTCTGTTCAAGGTTTTTGATTTTTTCCAAGCTACTCATATTGGACTCTTCTCGACTGTGGAAATTGTGCCTTTATTTCTGTTTCGTATTAGCACCCTGGCATAGTTGCACTGACTGCCCTGTTGCTCCTCTGTCTCCAGACCTGAGAGTGGATATTAATAATTGTATCACGGCACTCCCAAAAATGGTGACCAAGACATCCTAGTGGGCACAGCTAAGGGAGCTCTTGCAAGTCCACAGGAAGATCTTGTAGAGTTTACATTGAAAATATCCCGTTAAAAAAGTAATACCTAAAAGAAAGTTGTTTGCTTTCCTAGTCTCTTGACTGGAAGGATGAACCAGTCAGTGTCTCTCTATCTGTTTACTTGCCTTTGAAAGCTATATGAAGATTTGTTCAAAACCCTTTTCACAAGGTGTGTATAGTGCTACATTTAATGAAACAAAATACACGAAAGGCTTCTTAGTTTTCATAATTGTGAAATACTCGAGCTAGTATATGCACGTCTCCCAGCCTAGACTGAAGCATGCTTAGGCCGGTTCAAAGAAATGTAGAGAGCAGACCCAGCAGTTCTCTGTCTTTGATTCTGATTCAAATGCACTTTTTTCCTTCCAGCACGTAGAGGAGGTTGACAAAAGGACACCCTTGTTTGTTTGTTTTTTTCACTCAGTTGCACTTCTAGACATCTATTTCTTTTTTGTGTTGTGTTTCTCCGTAGTTACTGTGTTGTGATTCCTTGGGGCTACCTTAATAAATATCTGCTTTCAGACTCAGACTTTTTATTGTAAGGAGATTTTGTGCATTGCAAAATAAACTCCATGGCACCACTCATAGGGCTTAGTGTATTAACCAGGACACAGATTGCTTTAAACAATCTTCCTGTCTTGACATGAATTGGTATGAGCAGTGTAATCACTGTTTATCTGGCAAGAGAGAGGATGCTTCAAGTCAAGAAATACAAACACACAAAATTATGAACATGGGTTTGGAGCTTTAGCCTAGGAATTAAATGCATCTTTTCCACTGAAGCTGTATAAAATGAAGTTCTGTAACTTTAGTTGCAAGCTATACATATGAGAAACTGTGTGATCTGTGTCTTTGTGCAGCCGATACCATTTCTTGAGCTGCAGAAGGCTGTGTACTTGGACCCTGTGAGAGGCTGACTTCTCCAGTAAAAGGCCAGATTTTCCACATTCCTGCAGACATAAAAGAGCAAATAAGCTGCCTGACACAAGTACTTTACTACATTTAATTCTCAAGCCTTCCTGTCAATCTAACTGATGTTGCATGGCTCTGCTTCTTCAGTCAGTCTTCCTCACACTCCTTGTCAGCACGATCTTAGGGTTTCCTTATGTGCTGTTGTATATTTGTACACAGTTTAATTTAAGAGGAGCAGAGACGCCCTGGTTTGTCACCAAGACAGCACTGAGGAACCCTGTACCACTTTAATTTTTGGAACTTTTTAAAAAGAGGGTGGCAGAGAAGTTCCTGTCTCCTAGGTATTTTCTTCACAACACTGTACTATTCCTTTTCCTGCGGGTGTTACAAAATACTGTAAAAAGGTATTTTTCATTAAAGGTAAAATCCAGGAACACACTCAACTTTCTGGTTTTGCTTTGCTTCTGAATGATGAAACCAGAATATGTATTAAAAAGCTTCTCACATTACTTGCAGAACAATAGCAACTAAGTTGCTGGCTTGTAAAAAAAGGAAAAAGAAAGGCTTGAGATGAAAGAGAGTTATATTTACCTCACTCATAAAAACTTTTTTTGTTGTTGTTGGGGGTTTTTTTCATTTAGTTGAACTCTTGAAAAAGTGCAATTTCATTTCAAGACATTTTGGTTCATATCACAATGTTAATTTTATTAAGCAATACGACCAGACAGGGCTTGAATTATTGTGCAATAATTTATGCTTAGGTGCATTCTCAGGCATGACCCTGCAGGCTGAGTGTTATCAAGTCCTAGAGTGTTCCACATAAATTATGTTGCAGTTAAAAGAAACAACAACAAACCCTAAAAGACCAAAAGAAAACCCAAACTAAGAAAAAAAAAAATGCTGTAAGGGTCTGTGCTTTACAGAGGCCATCACCTGAGAGCTCAGACAGCCTCCACCCTTGGCTGTTGGAGTTGCAGGGGAGAGGTTCAGCATCTATTCCTATGTGGTGTTTTGGGGAAGGCTCCCCCTGTCACTTCTCCAGAAGTGGGTAGGCAGGCTGCTGCTCTCCTGTGTCAACCCCTTCCCCTGCCCAGGACTCTCCTCCAGGAGCTGTGGCACTCTAGATGCAGGGAGAATGAGGCCTAAAAAAGTTTGGATCATGGACTTTAATTTTGCTGACGGATGAATGCTGGGATACCTGAGATTACTACAGCTGGGGTTCAAAAAGCACATAGTGAAACACAGGAGAGCTGGTAGCAAACACACTTGGCAGAGGAGATCCAGTTACTGAATAAATTCCCACAGTGGTTACCTGCATTTGTAACTAAAATTTGGTTAAGCTTTCATCTCACTGTTAGGCTAAGTCCCCTATCTAGTGAAGGCCACATAAACCTTCTTTGGAGTAAAACCTTTTCATGACAAGAATGTCACTCACAACATTGATTAGTTTGTTTACCCACTCTGAAAGAAAGGTCTGAAAACCACCTACAGCAAACAGAAACATAAAAAAACATATAAAAGCAACAATGAAAAAACAAATATTCCTCCAGAACCAAAGTTAAATCATCTCTTGGACAGTATTTTAATGGAAAAAGAACAGGACAGAATGTTTATAAAGGTCAAGAAAAGTTTTAACATCTCCTCTAATTAATTTTTTTACTTTTGAGGGGACTAAGATATTATTACCTGGGGAACAGTAAGCAACATATTAATAAAAAGATAGCCCTTGGATATAAAGCAGAAAGAGACAAGACAGAAAATGTTGAGTGTTGAAAGCTGTGATGATTTTTGGAACTGCAGATGATGTTTAGCATCAACTTCAGAAGTGAGCAAGCAACAAGAACATTTGTTCTGTGCATAAAATGTGAACAAAAATGTTCCCTTAATGGCCATGGAAATCCAGAAGCTACACGGTAGCACTGAAATGAATGGAGAATAAGGTGTATAAGTATTTTGAGAATTATTTTTGGTTTGGAGTTTTTCGGCTTTGGCTGTTTATTTTTTTGGTGGAGAAGGATAAGGGGAGGACAGCAGAACACCAAGGATTAGCCTGTACCCCATAATTTAAGTTAAAGATTCTATTTTTGGAGCAGGACTAACACCCTTGAGCTAAAATCTTCAAAATCTCAGCTGAGTGCCATATGCAGAGTATTTTGGTTGTTGAACTCTTGAAACTCTTGAACCCTCAACAATTTGAACTCTAAAAATTTTTCCTGCTGAAAATTTAATCCAAGCCAAGAAGTTCCCAGAAAGAGAGCGGTTTTGAAGAACAAGATTTCTAGTTTTAAAAGTAATTCTTAATTCACCCTAGCTCTGATGGAAAGCAGGCACAATAAACAGTATTGGCATTTTCTGGAAGAGCTACCAGGCTACCAAAGACTGAGCAGCCTAGGGAGAGCAGAAGAGAACTCCCCCTTCACTCACTTGGTCCTGCCCTCATTGTGGCCAGTTCACGTGCAACCCCACAGCCTGCTCACACAGCTTCCTCTGCTTCCTTAAACCTCACCAGGTGCTGAGTCCAACATGGAATAGGTGACTACGCTTAGGAGCAAATACAGCCCTCACTGCAAAGTTGTATCCATGATGTGTACACGCTACTGACTTTGCACGGGCAATGGTTTCTTTCACCCCACCCCCATTTCAGACTGAAGTTTTTCAGTCAGGCTCTCTTTAGAGCTGTCTGTGCATTTTTGAAAATCCCTTCCCTGAAGTTCTCATTTGTCCATTTTCTATCTTTATGTTCCTTTCCTCCTCTGTATGAATGTAATCCATTTTGTTTGCTGAGGTGCTTGAACAGAGCACTCTGCTGGTAACTTCAGTGGTACTTCACTACATCTTCAGTGTCGTGGCTAAGAATTTGGTCACCACAGAGCACAATTCAGAGCTGATGCCAGTCACTAGTGACCATAAACTCCTCGATCTATTTGTCATTACTGTGAATTGCAGTTTACAACTCGCTATTTCTTTTGTGAGAAAATACAGCAACAGTGAATAAAGGAGAAGCAGGTGGTCCTCTATAGTGTTCTTTCCTGTTACCATTCTATGAACCCAAATGCATGTTTTTACCAGTGCAATTTCAGTAATGAGTTTGGTTCCTAGGGAGTAGCACTCAGCATGGGAAATGGGGAACATTGTATTCCATTCCTGGCTCGACAGTGGACTCTGGATCAAACACGGAGAATTCCTAAAAATACCCCTTCCCTCTTCTGGGAAGTGATGTGAGATCTGCAGTTGAAAACTGCCACCAAAAGAACTAGGTGTTACTAATTAATACTTTTTACAGGTGGATATTTTCAAAGTGTTATTTCAATTTTGCCTGCTTTCCCCCAAAATATACACAGAAGGGGCAGAAAGGGAGTGAGTAGAAAAGAGAAAGAAATCTGCTGTAGCACCAAGGTCAATCTGGAAATGAGCAAAAGCCACTGCCCCTCAGTGAGCATTCTTGGTTTTGTCGTGCCAAATCCATTCCTCATGCAAACCCGTTGCCTAGGGATGTTGTTAGGTGCTGTTGTTAGGCCAGAGTATTGTGCCAATCCTGAAGACTTTATTATTTATATAATTATATAATTTTTTGCAATAGGTTAGAGAAGAAAATTAAAAGGAAACATTTTCTATTTATAGTGACCTATTTATAACAACTCTAAGCTGCAGAAGAGGTGGGGCCTAAAAACCTTAATGGTTCTTCCTTTAAATATGCATTGTTTCATAGTGGACTGTAATCTCTATTTCCTTGATTGATAGGGCCATAATGCCTGGGAAAGAGTGGAATGGATAAGCCAATCAGAAATAAAGACCCAAGAAAAGGTCAAAATGGTGGAGCACTTCACTATATTTCTTGAAAGATGTTGGGTATTAAATGTCATATGCAATCTTTGTCACGAAAATGAAGCAACAAGCCACTAGTGTGACACTTTCATTTGAATGATAGTCTTGTCACTTTTTCTAATGTTTTTTCGCCAGGATTTAAATTGAGGGAGAACACTGTCTATCTTGTAAGATATTTAAATAATACTATATATTCAGGAAACAGAGGGAAAATGAGAAAATGAGGGAAACAAACAAAAAAATTCCTTGTTAGATACTTGCTTTTCAAACTTTGCCTCTTAAAATGTATTTCATATTAATGTAAACCAGATACTAAGAGTTCAATACACCGTGGTTGCATTATTGTTTTATTAAAATGCTTTTTACTTTGGCTTTTGACTGCCTTCAGTTCACCTAGAAGTAGCAACAGCTTTATGTTGTTTGTCTCAGTATGAGCAGACAGGACAGTTTAGTTAGTGAAACAAAGGAAACATCTACTGAAGGGAAAGAAATTTGACGGTCTTTTCTAGAAACATCACTTCCCAGCTGAGATACAGATCTTTTTATAATGCTTATAATCTTTTAACATGTATTTCTATATCATTGTGGTACTGCCTCAGAGTCTTTCAATCAATAAATCTTAAACTTTCTATAGAAGATTCAGCGTGGTCATCAGTTCTATGCCCAGTACCTCTCTGTTCTGGCAGCCCTTTACACTGCCATGTCCCCCTTGATCTTCATCAGCTGCATCCTCTGCTTTTAAAATTTCCCAGCATAAAAAGTTTTCTGGTCATTGAAAGGCATGTCTGGAGAAGGATATTAAGAGATTGCTACTCTGCTGTCACCCTTTCCTTATAAACATTCTGCTATCTTTTCAGAGGGTGCACTCACTGGCAGAGCTGCTAGGGAAAATAATTTGGAAATCTTCTGCTGGAAAGATTTGCCAGGCTTACCAAAGCTCCAATGAGACTTGCTTTATTTATGCATATGAGAAAACAAGGAAGCACAGGATGGATGCAAGTGGAAGCTCATGCCTTGTAATGAATTACTCAGCTTGGGTTATTTACTGGAGCATCATGTTTCTACCTCACCCTTCCCGCAAACAATTCACTGTTACTTGGGATGGAATCAGTAAACAAATAAAATAGTTTTGCAAGTTTAACCCATGATGTTATTGCTATTTCTGCATCCTTGCAGTGTGGTTAGTGTTGGGTGTGGTTTAACTTATGTAGAAATGGAAAAAACTCTTTTGATTGAACAGAATTACAGGAAAAATGCCATCAGGAGAAATGCAATTTGTCTCTGACTGTACTGGCAGATAACCCACTGCAGCACTGGCTTGGTGCCATCAGAGACAAGGTCATGGTGATCATGTCCAGCCTGCAGAGCAGGAAGACATACAGATACTCCCTGCAGTCCTGTAGACTGGGAATTGGTTGTACACTGTGAAATTCCCCTTCTTGCCTCATGATTCCCTTTCTTTTTTTGCCTGAAAGTGCAGGCATGGAAGGGTGGGATTTCACACCTTGGCATTTATCTCAGTATGGGGTAAGGGAGTGGCCAGAACACCCATCACAGCTGAGAGCTGTGACCTGGGAAGTTCTCCTACCCCCTTCTTAAGGATGTATTGTAGCCACATCTCCACTTAGACTGGTGGCAAATATATACGTGGCAAATACTCTAGGCTGAGATTATGGATTGTTCATTCCCTTTTTTTTTTCCAGACCTTTGGTTTTTCCCATGCTTGGCAAAATAGAAGAGGTTTAACTTGACCCCTTACATGCAAAGTATAAAATTCAGAAACAAACAAGAGCAGAAAGACAAAGTTAGCTCTGTCAAGAGTGAGCTATAGATGCCACTATGTAGGAAAGATAATGAGAAATTAAAGGCCTAAATTGTGAATAATGAAAAGCTAACTTGTTCCACATACTGCATATTTATAGATTTTTTAGCAGAAGACTGGAAGTGACTGAATGGAAAACTTCATGTAATGTGCTCCACCTCCTACCTAGTTTCACTCCATTGAGCCTTACTTTTTTCACCCCTTTCCTGTGAGAAGAACATGTGGGTTTTTACCTCCTTCTCTGGCCTTCTCCAAGTTCTTAAATAATACATGACTTTACCATCCCCACCTACAAGACCACCTGCACTGCCTCTGACTTTCCTTCTTTCTTTCTCGTTGTCTCATGTTTAATGGAAAGATTGATTAGCAGTCTAGGAATGCAACTTTTGTCTGTCTAGATAGAAGCTTTATCTCAAATAGCTCAGCACTGCTACAAGTTTGCTGGATGTACAGATGTCACACTAGACAAGGTGCTGGACTTGTGTTTCCACACCAATGACCTTGGACCTAAAAATCAGCAGGATAGAAATAAATCACATTTTCTCCCTTTACTGGTCCTTTCTCACATTGACTGTTTGTCTTATGCACATTTTAAAGTGTTGTAGTAACAACATCTCAGTGAATTCTTCCCCTCCAATAAGGACAACCAATAACATCTTTCATGTCATCTGAAAGATGGCCAAACAGGGGTTTTGCATATAAAAATTCTCTGAAAGTAATGAGAAAGGGATTAAGAGATGCTATCAAAATGAAAGATGCGACATTTAAAATCTTTTCTTGTTTTGTTTTTTTTCTTCTCTACTTTAAAAGAAATTTTATTAGTTCTGTCAGTGACTGTTCCTGTGAAGATGACCAGGCTGAGATCTCTGTTCACACATCTAGAGCTTATTTAAGAGTTTAGTCTTGTCCAAGACTGTGTCAGTTTCTTTGGCCTACTGGAGCTCATTTATTGTTTTTATTCTTTCAATCCCATGTTACCAGAGTAAGCTCAAAAAAAGTCTTATCGGACAGGATTTTTTCCCTCATATAGCACAGAGGAAACCAATTCTGCTTTCTGCATACCTTCTCCATTCCTTCCTTCATCTCCACCAGCAGCCATGGAGACCTGCCAACTGCAGACTGAAAGGGAATCTTCCACCCAGTAGCTTATCAGAGAAGATCACAACCATCAGCCAGCTGAGCATAAACTATTGCAGAACAATACCCAGAGCCTCCATTTTCAGGATGCAGAGGAGCAAAGAAAGGAAATTCCCCAAAGTCTGCTGATTCTGCTCAGACTGATGCCATCCATTTGCTTCCCTTTCAGGCAACTGCAGAGGGAGGGTGCTGAACTGTAAGTGGCAGTTGTTTCATTGGAGTGCAGAAGTCTCAAATTCCATCCATGACTTTCTTATTGCTAAGCATTCTTTACGACAGCACAAGTATTTATTTAATGGGAACCAGATTTGGGTCATAAACCTTAAGCCTGTCAAGCTTTATGTTAGCTAATGTTTACCTTATTGTGTTTCAGTTTTTTTTTAACTCTCTCCCTCTGGTAAAAAAAAAAAAAAAAGACATTGCTGTAAAGGGAATGCAGGGAGGCAAATGAAGCAAAGGAAATCAGGAAATACTATGAACTGCATGTGACTTGCAGCTGCAGGGTTCCTCACAATAAAGAATCCTGCCTCAACAGAGTGGCTTATGTTCTTTAACAAATATCAGCTGTTTGTTTGGGGTGTAATGAACAAACTAGAGCCAGAGTGACAACTGCTTCAAGTAATTATGAAGACAGCTTGCAAACTATGGCCCCACTTGTTTAAGATTCTAAATGACGACAGTCGGGCTGCTGTTGCTGCCAGCTCTATTTCTGAGCACTTTTATTTCCATATTTCAAAGGTCAGTGTGTGGTGGTGATAGCAGCCAAAGAAAGCCTGTGTGAATGGGGTGTGTGTGCCTGTATCCATGAGAGCGAAAAAAAAAAGAGAAAGAAAAGCATTTTTCAGCATTACCAGTAACTGCTATATTACTAGTAAACTCTTAATGAAATATTTATAATATGTTAAAAGCCAGGAGCCCAGAGGAGTTTGGATTTTCTTTGCTGCAGGCATTGTTTATGTGTGTAGTGAGGGGGACTCTGCCCTGGGCAGTTTACAGTGCTAATGGTAGAAATGGCAGAACAGTAATCCCAGGAAAACAGTGTTGTTCTGCCAGAGAGAGCCACAGAAACAAATCTCTTGTCCGGGCATATCGATGGTTTTACATCCAGGTAGAACCTGAATTGATTTGAAAGCCCCTGATTCTCAGGCCATTACTTAGGCTTCATCTTTTCCTTCCTCTGATATCTATCATTTCTGTATTATAATGCTGTTGATTTATGTTTATAGTGAGACTGAGGATCTTTTGGTATAGAATAGTAAATATATATACTGGTATATAATATATATTATACTAGTGTAGTATAATATAATAAAATAACAAGCCCTTGCACTGAAGAGATTATCACCTATGTGGAACAATGGCTGGCAGAACTTCTACAGGACTTTTTGAGAAATTTTAGTGAAGTCTGATTCTTCTACAAAATAATCTAATTTTTATTTTGCATCCTTTCTTTTTTAAAATTAATTTGCCTACTAAATATCTAATGAGATAAATTTGAAATAGAGCAGGAATGGAGGTGAAGGAATAGCAACACAGTTGAAAGGAATGGGTTCTGTGGTGAGACATGGACAGAAGAAGCAGACTTAGTCACAGACTTGGTCACAGAACGGGGGTCTCATTTCAAGCACACCTTTGGCACCCCAGGGTTTGTGAAAGAAAGGTCTGAGGGGTGTATGAAAGGAATAAGCAAGTTAAGGGTCTCCACACGGGAATATAAGGAGGTAACATAAATTCTGTGGAGACTTAAAAGCAATAATTTTGCATGTGACGCCACAGGAGTTAAGCCATTGTGCTGATTTCCAAGGAAAAGATTGTGGACTTATGTGAACCACCTGGGTAGACTGGAAAAAGAAGCCAAGCAGGGTCAAGGCAGCATCTTGGCTGCACTAACAAGGAAGGCAAGTCAGGAAGTATGAAATTGCTAATGAAATAGGAGAAGGGTTATGAAAACATGGAGAACAGTGTGACGAAAGCAGGGAGGCATTTTTGAGATGATAGGGTTGTAAAAGGGACAGCAGTTATCCTGGTTTTTGGGAAGGAGTACGGCTGACAGCCCAGTGGTTGGAAGACTTGGATACAGGGAAGACTAGAGATTATCTTCTCAGATGCTTATGTATATGACCTGAGATCACAGTGATGGGGTAAGAAGGAAAATAAATAATGCATCCTATCATCCCATCAAGCTGATGATGCTTTGCAAAACACACTTTTTCCCAAATTACAGGAAATTAGAAATTTCTTTAATCAAATCCATACTTAAAAGCAAAACAATTGATGAAGAGCAGTAGGCTGCAGCCAGTTCCTTCAGTGAACCCTGAAGTGTTTATTAATCAGATGTAAATAGCCTATCTTCTAATATAGTTTAGGTTTGGCAGCTGCCTAATCTTGGTTTTTTCCCTGTTTTTGAAAAGACAGCGTTTTAACTTACTTTTAAGCACACTCCCAGGCATCCCATTGATTCAGAAACACTTTTAAACACTTATCTCATTGTAAACATCTACATTTCTCCAATACCCACGATCAATGAGGCTCTATATATGGTGTCTTTACTTATTTAAATTTTGATTCATCATCTGTTTAAATTATGCTTTCATGGGTTCATGGAAAGAAACTTAAATTTTGAGAGGTTTCCTTGTCTTGGTGCTCCTGCTCTTTTGTGGAGAATTGTCTCTTCCATAACAGATTTGGCCAGTTCACATGTGATGTATCCTTGCAGACAAAGCCCACATTAGGCCACATGTGCCTGAAGAACAGAGAGAAAAACAGCTGTGGAGAGAACCAGAAGTGATGAATTATCTGACATTATGCATTTCTAATGTATAAAACCTTTAGTCTGAAAAGCTGAGAAAATAGCCTACTGACTTTGATTGTTTTCTATATAAGATAATTTGTGGAATCTAGTCACAATATGTGAGTGGTAAACCATGCAGAAGTAAAATTTGAATCCCTTTTATGATAGTGCTTTTCTTGGTTTCTTTCATAATAATAGTTTTGTCTTCTTCAAGCCTCACTTGGCAGATTTCCCAGCCTGTCTTTTTGTAGGGGGCTCCATTAAACTGAGCAGAGGGTGGCACATGCTGCTCTCAAATATCCAAGTGGTCTCTGAATTTCTTTTAGTGCTGAGTGCATTTAGTTTCTGGATTTTTTTCCTGATAGTCTTAAAGCACAGGCTCACCCAAAGGCAGTACAGCCTCAGATGTTCCAGTGCTGCTGAAATGAGGGAGGCAGGGAGCTATTGCTCTAGCTGTCTCTCATGGCTGTCATTTATAGGTTTCTTTCCCATTTGAAGTCCCTGGATATTTTTGCTTCTTAGCAAACAAGCTGATGCAGTGTCATAGCTTACCTCTTCTACTGCACAGTTGTATGTGTGTAGAAACTGGATTGTTAAATGCAGATATGCATTTAAGTACCAGTAAATCCCAAAATAGCATGAAGTAAACCTCGAAAAGTAATCTGCCTTTTTTTGTCACTATTAATGAGGAATTAGGTTTGTTCTCAGTAACATTTCCACAGGTTGCAGTTGTAAATGGTAACGAAAACGCAATATTACTAAGCAAGTACATGGTAGATTGTGGACATAAAAGCTGATTAGTGCGTTTCAGAACAGATTGAGAAGGAGACTTAGCAACACCTTAGTAGAACACAGTAGCATTTAATAATTGGCTTATTTTTTTTCTTGTTTTATAGAGCTGAGCTTTTTACTTTGAAGTTTGGTTGTTTGCTATTTCCTTCAAGGACAGACACCATAAAGAAGGGAGATAATCAGTTGTAAAGGGCACTCAGTGGCTAAATGATTGTGATAAGACTAAAATACATGTTTTGACTTGCACATTTATTGAGGTGAGCAATGTTAAGCTGGGCTCTTGCACCATATCTATGACTCTATGACCAACACTTTCAGAAAGGCATTACTATCAGAAATCAGAGTTGATCAGCTATATTGACTAGTTTGGTTGATTCAGTGGAAAATAACCCAAAAAAGTTTTAATTACAGATAACTGATGTGGCTCAGGTCCAAATAAAGTATTAAAAAAAAGAGATCATGTTCCAAGGATGTCTTATAAAGCAGGCTAGTGATAACAATGCTACTCTGTTTTGTTTTGTTTTTTTTTTCTTTCCTAGAAAGAGGAGAAAAATATAATTTTCCTTTGATTTACCTCATCTAGGATTCTGTGGGCCAGGACAGGGAAAACCATACACTTTGCCTCCACCATGTTAGACTTGTGCATGAATGAGATCTTGCAGACTATTTGTGAGCAGAGTGGTGCCACTGCAGAACGGCTTGTAGGGAGGCTCTTATTTTAGAAACATGTTGAGTATGCTGGGAGATTACCATTTTCCCCCTTAGGTATCTCTACTTTTATTATTCTTTTACAAGAAACTTAGGCTTTGATGCCAAGAAGCACAATGAAAAAAAAATGTTTTTCCCTTGTCCATTACCTTCCTCTTTGTTGAACATGAGAATGCACCCATTTATTTCTATGAGGGGTTAACTCAAGAGTGGCAAGATACTTTTTCATTTTCATCTGCTTTCTCAAATCCAATTCCTGCTTTATGATGGAATGGATGGAATTATTTACTACTTTTTAATACCAGTGTAAAAGAAAGGTGTATAGGCAATTGCAGCACGACAAGTACATTTAAAAAGTCCCTACTATAGCTGTCATTCTTACAGCATTTATAGTTTTTATCATAATAGCATCCATTCTCCTTATTATCAGCTAAATTTGTCATCAATATTAGCAACAGAAAAGGGAAAACAAAACAAAAAGCCCAATCCAAACCAAAAAAGTACAAAAACCTGCAGATCAAGTAGAAAATACCAATATATGAAGTTAATAAGGGATTCGCAAAAGTTCTTCTTGTAAGATCCTGGTCTTGAAGTACTTAGGACCTTTAATCATAAGAAGTGCCAGACATTTCTTTATTTCAAGGTTCTTAGTGCATTCTGTACTGCAAAGGCCTTACACTTGCAAAAAGAGGAGGTAGAGGAATCCTCATTAGGCAAAGTCTTTCTCATTTTCATATCTGCTCTATAAGGTGATACCACTCTGCAAATAGACTTTACAAATACAGATTTTTCTGAGAAGACTTATCCTTTGCTTCTGATATCTAATGTATTGGTGGAACAGTACAATATCAAGTTTTACTGCGTGAAGAGAGAGAGGGGCTAGGAGATCCTTAGAAAATTATTTTGAAATTCCTGACATGTGGTGAAATCTAAAAAAACCCAAAATATTTACCCAGAAACTTTCAAATCTTTGTATTGAATTTCATATCACTTATTTCCTTACTAATAATGTGCCTTAAGTTGGCCTGAGGACAAGTTCTTTTCTAGTGCAGGTACAGTAGCAGTATTCAAAAGGGAACAATACCATGAAATGGAAATCACACCCTTCATTGTTATGTTTAATATTTTCATAATATTGTTCTAAGTATCAACTAAATTTCAGCTCAAAATGAGAAGATAAAATAGAGGATAAAATATGGTCTTTGTTTATGATCCAGGACAAAACAATGTTGTATTGTAGCTGCCGAGAGAATGGAGAAGGCATTTTGCTAAAACCAATGTCTTTTCATCAGTAAAATGACACGGAGAAAACGGTTATGCAAGATTTAGATGAAAAATAGCTGGACAAAACTGAAGTGGTTCTGGCCAGTGAAGTGAAGTAAAACGTTGGTGATACATCATCTCAGCCTCCCCGCTGAAGGCATATACCTATTTGTCAACATGTGACGAAATCTTGGGAAGATGACTTGTTCATCTGCTGATGAAATTGGGACAAACAGCTAGTGTTGTTTTCTAAAGAGTGAGATAAGAGCAAAGAGATGTCTGTGAAACATCCATTTAAAGCATCACTGTACCCATCAATGAATATAACTTTCCCTAAAGGAATCACCAAACCTGAGCAAAAAATATTGGGCAGCAGGCTGATGAGATGTATCTGATGGTTAATTATAAAAGCAATGTGGCTCGGTGTTAGCATCCAGCTTAGAGACAATAGCCCCACACAGCAGGGACCAGCTCTTTTAGGTAAAACAAGCAGAGGACATGGCATCCATGCCATGTGGGGATTTTGAGAACTATAAGGAATTCAGTACTAAAACATATCTAAAATGGAGTTTATTTGAATAGGTGGGTCAGACAAAATCCCATTACTTTTCTAGGCAAATACAAAGGCTGACAAAGGGTGACATTTCTGCAAAAGTTTGTTAAGCCCACGGATATTTATCAATTTGGTATAGCAAACTTTCCCACAATACACGTTAATTTGTGAATTTAATTAATTTACTTGTTTATTAAAAAGAGTGCCATTAATTTTATCTGTTCTTTAGGAAAGCCTGCTCTTTAATGTTTGGCCTCAGTTAGTTGCCCTTCCTTCTCATCCTCCATCCGACCTGTCCTTGCAACCCTTGAAGAGAGCACACTGCAGAAACAAGGGGCTGGAGAGACTCTTGCCCCTGAGGCAGTGCAGCTTTGGCTTAAGGCTTGCAGTCTGTAGGAAGAATAATAGCCTGGAATATCAGTGGCCATTGTGTGTAAGCCAAGGGGCTCAGATTGCTCTTGGCTTGGGGGTCTCTGCACCACACTGTTTCCCTCATCTTGATAGCCACAGTTGTTCAGCCCTTGTCTTCTCTGACTGGTAACTGTGTAAAGGACATTTATGAGCTGTAAACGTGTCAAGTCCTTTCAGACTATTGAGGTCAGAAAAATACAGCATGATCATTTCCCTCATCCTCTGCATTTGGCATAACTTACTACTTATATTAATATTTCTTTTCAAATGCTATGTTGTTGTTGAGTTAAATAATTGGTGGAGGTAAAGTTGGAGATAATATAAAATATTAATATTATTTTCATGTGGATTAAAGATAAATTTGGAGGTTGGTGCTCTACAGACATGCAATGAAGGTAATTATATCTTTAATCTTTTATATTAAAACCTAGCAATAAACTAAGGAAAGATGACATTGATCTGCAAGAACTTGATGGGGGCAAAGCAAGAAATACAGATAACCAGAAATATTATGCATAATTAAGAAAATTGATAATGATCACTTTAATCAATGACATTAGATATGGAAAGCCTGCTAGGTCAAGTGTTTCATCCAAGGCCTCTGACAGTATTCCTTATCACTGAGAGAACAGTTTTCAATTTCATGCCTGATTTTGGCTCATCCTTCATGTCTAGCTAACCAACAAAAACTGTCTGAATTTCACAGATCTGATCCTGTTTTTTCCAGAAAGCTTGAGGCAAAATGAAGAAGGCATTTGCAAGAATGGAGGGTTAAAAATATGAAGGATTTACATTAGAAAACACTTCCATAGTTCACTCTAATCTGTTGTGGTTTTGCCTGGAACAGCTTTGCATTTATTCTCTGCCTTAACAGCATCTTGCATCTTTGGCAGACTACTACAGTTTGGGAGGTAGTGCTGTGGACAACTGAGGTTCTCATTGAAATAGGATTGTACTGTGTTATGACTTGGGCACTTTCCACCAGGTATCCACAAGCTCCATAAAACATCACTCTGAGCCTTCAGAAAACAAATAACATCACTGAGGTTTGGGCACAGGCTTCAGCAAGGCTGAACTGGAGCAGCTGCCCTGTGTGGCATTTTGCAGGACACTGGTACATCCATCTGACCCACGTTTCCAGACTCAGTAACAAGGCAGAAGAAGCAGGAAAAGTGATTGATTGGTTCTGCCTCTGCTGATAAATGGCCTTGGAAGTGATGGGTTTTGGGCAGTGAAGGTTAGCACTCCAGTGTATCTTTCTGCATCCAGGTAAACTGCAATTCATCACATTTAATGGAAGTAGGTCCACTGCCTTACTAAAGCAGCAGCTCCATATTCCTCTCTAAATTAGTTCTGGAGTCAGTTTTTCATCAAGAAAGACTGGATAGGGAGGGGAGGACTGTATGGAAGGTGGTAGAGAAGACGTGCCTGTCTGTGCATCACAAAAATCAGCCATAGATCTGTATCTGCTGAGGGAGCTGGGGTTGTTTAGCCTGGAGGAAAGAAAGTTGAGGGGAGACCTTATCTCTCTCTACAGCTATCTGAAAGGCGATTGTAAACAGCTGGAGGTTCACCTCTTCTCCCAAGTTACAAGTGATAGGATAAGAGGAAATGACCTCAAGTTGTGCCAGGGGAGATTTAGATTGGATATTGAGATAGTCTTCACCAAAAGGTTTCTCAAGCCCTAGTGCAGGCTGCCCAGGGAAGTGGTCATCACCTCTGAAAGTCTTCAAGAAAAGGGTAGATGTGACACTTAGGGACTTGGTTTAGTGGTGAACATGGTGGTGATGGGATTAGAGTTGGACTCGACGATCTTAGAGTTCTTTTCCAGCCTAAATGATTCAATGATTATATGTATAACCTGAAAGATGGAACAAATGCTTGAGTCCTCCTCTCTGTTCACACCTTGGTCTTAAACAATAGGATTGATGTAGCACAGATGTTGCATAGGCATAAGAAAACTGAGTAATAGGAATACGATTTAGCTGTCTCATGCTGTGGGCATAGAGAAATCAAACACAATTTTAAGTACATATTCCAAATATTGCACTTACGTAGAAAGACGCTCTTTGAATTTTGAAAGACCAGAATGTTTCCCCATGGATACCAGACATGCCACCCTCAGAAAACAGATTTATGGCTATGCTAGATAAACCTGAGAACCACAAAGATGAAATATGTACAAAGAATAGGTGTGGGGAAAGTGGGAAAATTTCAGGGGTAAATAGCTGAATAAGCATTTTATTAAGGGTGAGAAAAAGATTTTACATATAAACACAGAAAAAAAAAGATACTGAATAGTAGTATTGTTTGGTGCTTTCCCTATTGAAAGTGACTAATCTCCCTAGAGCCATAGGTCAAAATCTAGGCAGGATTAGCTTTGCCCTTCATCCTCAGTTTTCATCTCTAGGGGAATAGATTAGTATTTAGCAGCACACACTACAAGAGGAGTCTCAGTGTGTGCCATCCCTCTGATCAAGAGCATTTCCTAGCTCAGTACACGTCTATGATTGACTAAGGGTTTCTTTTTTACATGTTCAGCAAAGCCTTCTGCATCATTCTAACCAAATTATGAGGTTTCAGAGTTGTATCACTTATGTAATTTAATTAGTGCTTTTTGCATCTCCCCATCGGAAAACAATATCTATCTATCTATACATACATACACATATATATATATATA
>VZRO01004216.1:38685-50217 GCA_013397915.1 Daphoenositta chrysoptera
ATATATATATATATATATATGTAAACACAGGCTTTTCAGCTTTTGTTCCTTTTTTTCTACCCTGGATGAAGTCTATGTATAAGACAATGAGAAGAAACAACAAATCAGATCAATTAAGTTAAGACAACTTATCTCTAGATTTTTACACAGGACTCACCAGTCCTGCTTCATCTGACACACTTGCTAAGGTAATTTTTCACTTGCATTAATATAAAATTAGATGAGTAAATCAGCGGTACATATGTTGCTTAGATTAGTTACCACTTAAGTCTCTCAACTTGCCAGACATATGGATAAGCGACACAGATTAAGCAGGTCTGAGTTGAATTAAAATCATATTTCTGTGGTAAATATTGCAATGCAAACAAGTATAAGGTAAATGTGACAAAGACTGCATTCAGCTTCAAGGTAATATCGATGTAACCCCAGGACTATTCTATATGATTCTATGAATCGGTTCAATGCTTATTAGCAGATGATAAAAGAAAACAAAAAGAATCAAATTAACCTTCTTTTAATTGTCTCCCTTGGTAGATGCAGAAGAATTTTATAATTTTGCATATTCAAAACTATTCACTCCATAACCAGATTTTTTCCCTAGCTTTAGGAGGGGTTTGGATGGCAAATTAAAGAACTTCCTTTTTTGAAAAAGGAGTGAAGTTCAGCCTTGGAAATTCATCTCTTCCTAATAATAGAGCATTGACGTCAACATGAAACATTGCAATGGGGTTTTTCTTATTATTTGTAGGCTGGAGTGGCAGCACAGGAGAGTCATCACATGCCCTAAAAGCTCTTAAATTCAGAAACAGGTGGAAAAGTCACAATGGTGTCTTTGAAGATACACCTTTATGCATCTTTAAGGGCCTTACTGATTAGTCAGTACGGAGGGTGTCTGTACAGAATACCAACACCCCTGCTCCTGCGTGCTCAGAGCAATCTGCTGGCAGGAGCACACTCTGGCCCAGGGACCTGCTGTGAGCTGGTGTGCACCTGCTCCCTCCTCCAAAATGTGCCCATTGTTCTTCCTTGGTTGTCGCCATGGCTTCCACAGGTGGGGCTGGCAGAGTGGCTCCTTGGCTTTTATGCTCATCAGCTGTGAGCTGTGCCTTGCTCTGGTGTTCATATATTAACTCTTCTGCTGGGTTAAGCGTGTTCACCTCTGCTGATAGCTCTGTGCCAGTGTGTCATTTGATCTGGTACTGGACCCATCTTTGCTTCTTTGAGCTGCTATTTGCAATTTTCACTGATTTTTAACGTTTTTGTCTACAGTTAGGACACTGATTTTTTTTTTTTAAGTTATTGTATCTGTTTAATCGTGTCATAGTTGTGGGATTCAAAGGTGCAGTACCTTGTATTTTTGAGCTTTTATTTCCTATAGCCAAGAAATGCTTTGACATTTAGGTTTCCTCTCTAGGCACCTGCAACCAAATTCTAGTTGAGAAAACATGAGACAATGAGTTTGGCTTCGTCTTTGTCTCTTTGTTGATCATTAGAAACTCTTGTCACACAGTAGTGACACATCTGGAAGTCTTTGCCCTGGCCTGCAGTAACAGAGGTGAAACAGACTCTGGCTGAGGAAAAGAAAGTTTACAACTTGCTTGCTGATGCTTTGCCCAGTTTTGCTAACGCCATTAACTTCACACTCGCATGAACTCTAAACTGCAAATATACAGATCCATTACCCCATATAGCCCTCTGTTATTTCAGGGTGACATTGAGCTACTGATCTGTGGTTTTGAATTGAAGGGTGGTCAATGGCCATACTTTACTCTGTAGCTTTTGCACAACTCGAAAATTGCAGCTCCGAAAGAGAAATTTATCAGCCAAAGTGCTGAGCACATTCAGAGACTAACTCCCTATCAAAGTGTTTATGATTGCAGGAATGTAAATGTACACTTGATTTAAAGAATTTGCTTTTGCGGTGAAAACTCTGTCAAATCTACTCTTTGTTTCTAAACCCTGCTGCTGTATTTTGTGTTGCACCTGCTTTATAATTATGTGCAACACAAGGATAAAATACTTATGACTCTTTCCTGCAGTCAATGAGGAAAAAGGGCTTCCAACACTGTGCTACAAGGATTTCAGCTTCTTTCCCCTGAGACTGAGGTATCATAGCAATCGAGGTCGTCAATTACTTTTAAAGCAAGCTGTTTACAGACCTTTATTCCCAAGGCTTTATTTGCTTGCTTCCTTTGCAAGTAAGATGATGAAAACATTTCAGCTATTCAAAAATCTGCCACCATCTCTTCTAATGGGTTCCTACCACCAAAAGACCCTCTTTTTCTCTTCTGTCTCTTCTGCTGCCTTGCTTCTCAGGGTTTTTCCTATGGACAGGAGGGTTTTGAGAATAACTACATCATCATTCACATATGGACACGAGTATCACATATGGAATATATATTGAACTAAGCATCTGAAAATTAGAATCAAACATTTTTCTTTGATTTGTTTTGATCTTTGAAGGGTTCCATATTGTGACCATCATGTTAAATAAAGAAATGCCTTCTCTTTTGTGTTTCTGATTGTAGGATAAAAAGGGACTTTTGATGGCTGATAAATATTGGGTTTCACAAAAGTAATTTGATTTGGTAGAGATATTTTGATAAAATACACTGCCTTGTAAAGGGAAGAGGTGAAAACCAGATGAATTAGAAGTCAGTTCCAATTTCCATGAAAAGATGTAAGGTTGTAATAGTCTTTTCCAGCATAGTTTAGCATGGTGTTTTCAGAGGCACATGAATTGATACACAGCCTAAAAGAAGGATAGTATGATGATGTTTTCCGCAATATATCAGAGGAATGATTCTTAATGATGTCAAAGACTCATTAATCCCATCAAACAGGGTTTGGGTAAACCATACCTGGAGTTTGTTGCTGCTCAGTGAGAACAGAATTACATGGGAACAACTGAAGATGACTACAGGATTGTAGTCTACAGGACTATAAGTGAAAGGAGAGTAGATGGTAGAAATAAAGATGACCAAACGCAACTGTTTAGATTCATAGGACAAAGACTGAGGAGGGAAGATAAGGTTCTCAAGGACTATGGGAAGGTCCTTCAGATACCAAAGAGAGAGAGAGGAGTCTTTTAAACTAAAGACAGTACTTGCTCTGGGAAAAAAGGTAGATAAGACCTGGCAATAAATAAACTCAATGCAAATGGGAAGATGGTTTAGAGACATCACAGGATTAAAACCCTGGGACAGCTTCTTGACAGGATCATAATTGCAAAATTCATAGGTGTTTTAAGGAGTCCAGTGTTTTCACATCTTCATTTATGCAAGTGTGGTTGCTTGAAATAGTTGAGGATCAGTCTCATTAACCTAGAAGGTCTCTTCTGCTGTCAAGTACAAAAAATGGCATTTGACTGACTAATTAGTCTTTTATTTTTGTGTGTGAGGGGGGGGAAAAGCTCATATGCAACTGTAATTGGTTTTCTGTTGTTTTCTTTTAGTTTTTACTTTGATTTTTGAGCATGCAATGGTGTGACCTTGATGTGTGTTAAAATTGTCTCCAAGGAGTATATATATTACACAAAGATATCTGTGCTAATTAATGCCACACATAATACATTACTGCTTCTGAGTAGAGAAAAATGCTCAATTCCAAATAAAAGAGTACATTATTAACATATTTGTGAATTTAACACCTTTAAATAGGCCCCTGGATTACTTTTACTTGTGGACAAAGTACCAGTGCGTTGATCTGTGCCCTGATTCATCGGTCTGCCTAAATTATTTTTTAGTTTTCTTTGTTTGTTACTATAGTAACATTCAATATTTTTTTTTCCCCCAATTGTTCAGTTTCAGAGGAATTCTAGAAAGCTCCTAGGGATGAAAACACAACAATAGCTGGGGAAAACACAGCTGAAGCACTATAGGGGAAACTCTAGACAACAGATGATAATTTGTAAGCATGCAGAGCTCGGGTTTTGTTATCAACAGGAAGTGTGTTTCTGTAGCTGCCATTTGGTTTCTCTTCCAGTAAATCTGTACCATTTTAACAGAAAGCAATATGTAGTTCAAATATTTATAAGATAAATGTATAATTAATTCATGGGAGTCCTTTTTTTTTTAACAGAAATTTTACTATGGTAGTGAAAAAATAATGACACGAAAGTGAGAAATATTGTTAGTGAAGATTTATCTGAAGATTCTTTTTCAATTAGGATAAGTCTACAAATTTTTTTCCTGCTGTATTTCATATATGGTACAATATATATAGGTATATTAATTTGTACTGCATGTTCTCTCTGGTTTGTTTTGCTACCAAGTGCTAGAGCTGAGTTAGGTAATACATTTAGTATTGCCCTGGCATAGGCTGAGAGCAGGAAATGAATGTCTGCTGTCAGGGGAGGAATGGTTCAAAGCCCTGTGAGGTCAACAGATGATTTTCCATTTACTGCAGTGGGTTTGGTGCGTTCTGTTTCTCTCTGATAGTTCGTTATGATTTCGAGTGAGGTAAAGGAGCTGCAGAACCACATCCCTGCACACATGACTGTGGAATGGCAGCTTGCAGTGTTTCATATACGGTGTGCAAGAGGCAGCTGGGTGCTTTTCTTATCAAAATGTGTGATGGAAGGTTGAGGGTGGACATTAGAGGACGAAGTATCAGCAAGTAGGAGGGAGTTTAGTGCAGTAATAAAAACAAGCAAATAAGCTCTATAGTCAAATCAGGAGCACAAATTGTAAAGGATTGGGTTTATTATATTCTTACAATAAATTCTGGTTTTGATCTATATTCTCTTCATCTATACCTGCAAAATACTGAGTTATATTACTATATCTGTCGGGGAAAATTACTTCAGATTGTATTACTCTCTACCTATTGTAACTATAAGCCTGATTAAAATAACGTCTGAGTGTAGAGAATAGAATGCCATGTACTTTATTCTTTAAATCTGCAGTACTTGATAGCACTAATAAATATGCTGTAAGGAATGCTGCTTTTATTTATTTCACTCATTTTTTCACACTTTTAAAATGATACTGACTATATTTATGTATTAGAATCCCCCTTCTATGGCTTATCTTTGTAAAAAGGTTTTATTTACTTGAAACATTCCTTCTGTGCAAAAAATATTTTTTTTTTTACTAATCCAAATACTGCTTAAAACAAATCTGCTATTAACTAACTCATCCTGGAGAAAAATGGCTTTAATCTCAGAGACTGCATTAAACTTAGAAGGAAACTAAATCAATAAAGGTGAAGGTCATGGAAACAGATGAATAGAGCAAACAACAGGCTGCCTACTGTACAATAGGGTCATAAAATGAACCAAAACAAAAGTCTATCAGAATACATCAAGAATGAACTTTATGAATAGGTTCCTCTTCAGAATGCCTAATGGTCAGATTTATCTCCTGCAGGTTTTTTCCCCCACTTTTCTGCTTCCTTTCCCCTCAGCTCCTTTCTCTCAGTTCTTTTCCTCTTGTTTCCTGCTATGTTATAAACTAAATTAGTTGTGGAAAGACCAGTGAGCCCTGATTAACTAATATGTCGGGTTTTAAATGCCTGCAAGTACCCTGTGCTGACATGTATGTGATGTGAAATTAAAATTACTCTGAAATAGTGAAAAACAGACCACTTCATTAACTGTGTAGCTGGCTTTTAACTCCCTGAACACAGGTAATACAAATTCCCACATGAAATTTTGAGCTGATTTTTTGGAGTGGGATTCAGGGGAGAATTTGGGAGATGGATCTGTAAATAGGAGCGGTGAATAGTAGCCACAGTGATTGAGGACTTGGTTTAGCTCCTAGAGCTTAATAACAGTTAGGGTTAATGGTTTGAGGTGATTAGCTGGTTCCAACCAGTCATTAATCCGCAGGAGGTGTCTTTAGTCTTGCTCACTATTGGTGAAAAATGACACCCTAGCATTTTGGTTGAACTTTGGTCTTTTGTTGTTGACAAATGAGTCTGAAAACGCACGAGATGAAATCAAATCCTACAGCATGATGTCACTTTTCTGGTACACATATCAAGGGTTGTCCCAGCGCTGGGGTGAAGTTCTGACCTGACAGTGCTGGCAAAAATTTGACTCCTAATTCTGCATTTCAGTGTCTGGTTTTTTACTTCTTTTTCTCCATCAGTGTACTGCATGCCTAGTAATTCTAAGCACTATTGAAAATTGGGACATTCACTTTACTAAATGTGGATTTGAGCCACTCCTTTTTATTTTAAAATCAGGGATATTAATATTTACCCAGAACAAAATTCAGAGTAGTGATCTTACCTCTGCCTGCTCACATCATATTCCATTTGTAGGCTGGAAACACTGAAGGGAATTTGCAATAGCTGATTTATAAAGTTTTAATCTCTGTGCCCTGTACTAGTCTAAGCCAAACGAAAATCTTTACAATGCACTTCAGCAGGGATGACAAGAGTAGTGCTGGAAATTTCACTGCAGCAGACCCAAAGCCGTTGATAAGAATGCACAAAGTTATTAAACTAAAGCTGAAGAAGGCATCAATCATTGTGAAAGGATACCATTTGATTCTTCCCTCAAAGTCCAATCTGACCTGACACCAGCCTAACAACATCCTTTTATTCTATACAGGCCCATCACTGTCTCATTCTGCTACATTGTTAATAGGGCCAGTAACAAAAAATAAAATTCAAAAAACCCCCAGCAATGTCAATGTATATGAGGGGAATGAGGGACGGGAAAAATAGAAGAGGTTAAAGGTTTACAGGTACAGAAAGAAAGTATCTTTCAAATACTAATTTAAACTTGCTCTATTATTGAAGGCCTGTTTGTCACCTCCACAGAAGCATGTAAAAAGTGACTGGCACCTGCAATTACATTTTGAGAAAAAATACATTAAAAAAGCCTAGCATTATCTTTTATTTGAAATATTAAATCTACCCTTCCTCTCTCTTTTATATCATAGTTGCCGAAAAGAAAAGAAAGAAAAAGGAAAGAGAAGAGTGAAGAACTGGTTTTATTCATGAATGAAAGAGGAGGAATTCAAGGAAACCACACCACAGAAGAAACTTTGGTGGTAACAATGGATGTCGTGGATAAAGAACAGTAGCTGGCAAGAAATTACCCTGACTCTAGAACTGAATTATACTTGGTGCAAAATATGCTGACCTTTGCTGTTGAACTTAAAGCTAACATCCTGTCAAATATCAGGATATGGGTGCTGCTGCATTCTGGGCTCCCACTGCTTCTGGAGAGGCCTGTTTATTTAAATGACTGGACTTTGTGCACATACAGTAGATTGCCTCCTGGGAGTTGAGTGCTTTGTAAAATTACATTACAAAATCAACACTGACTGTGACAGACCTTGAATTTCTTGTATGGTGGAATGAACAGAATAGCACAATGTTGTCTTTCAGGAACACACTTCAGAGAGATTGACAAAGTGGGTGAAACTTCTACATTTAAGTCAAAGCAGTAAGCCCTGGTAGCCATTTAAATCATAGAATCATAGAAATCTTGAGTTGGAAGAAACCCATAAGGATTGTCAAGTCCAACTCCTTATTCCTGGCAGGACAACCTAAAACTAAACCATATAAGTACCAGTGTCATCCAGGCATTCCTTGAACTCTGATAGGCTTGGTGCCAAGTGACTGCCTTAGATCTGGTCTGCCTGCTCTTATGATTAAGGGTTATTGTGTAAATAACAGTTTAGTCCTAATACAAAAGATGTCACAGCAGACAGTGGATAAAGGACTGTTTGCACTAGCTCACATCCAGGCACAAGTGACTCGGGGTGACTGGTTTGATGTGGGTCAAATGCTGCTGTGGATGGGAATCCTCATCAGTCCTCCCCAAGGGTGCCCAGGAGGTGTTTCTGCATAGCTTCTATAGCAGAGCTTTCAGGAGCACCTCTGCGCTGACTGCCCCTGTGACCACATGGGCATTTGACCACACCAGCCAGGTGGAGAGGAATTTCTGATCTTTGCTGGGCAATATAATAATGCTCCTGGACTAGTGGTCTGTGTCCCTCTCAGCATGTTTTGGGAGGTAAAGCTACACCTCCTTGTAGCAGACGTATCTTTGCCCTATTGCATGCCCACAGCAATGGCTTTAGCCCCTGGGTGTAAGTCCATCTGCCATTCCTGGGATGTGGCTCCTGTCCAGAGGTTTCAGTGTCCTCACTACATTTCTGTGCTGAAGGCAGAGGAGGAACTGCATGTGCACAAGCTGCTACATGCCAGAAGTTAATTGCCAAACAAAAAGACACTGGCAGCATAGCAAATGGGGTGCGCAGAGTTGTGGTTTGCCCATGGCACACATGCACATGGCAGTCTGGACATCTTCCTGGTGGTCTGTTGCCTTGCCTGGCCATGTGTTTGTTTAAGGAATGGCTACTGAGCATGGAAATTTTGGCCAGCAGAGCAGCTGAAGGTAGCCTGAATCTCTCCAGAGTGGTGGGCAAAACAGTGGTGCCTCCTGTGGCTCTTCAAGCACATAAGGAAGGAGGAGGTTAGATTTAGATTGAGGATAACTGTGCTTTTTAATCTGGCGCCCCTTTCACCATCTCTTATATCAGCTGCCCTCTTTTCCACCCCATTAACTGTATGAGCATACCCTTTTATCAGCTTAAAGGCCTTAAAATACAGTATTTTGTATGTGGATTAAGGACAATATGCAGTCCTAAGTAACCCATGCTGATGAATTCCTCTTTGGGGTCAAGTTGTAGACGAATGCTGGAAGGTTGCATGGCTTTTCTGTGTCCCTTACAAAAATAACAGATAAACAGATGCAATTTGTCAAACCCCCAGTCAGAGTAATATATTTATGCCTGAATACAGTATTTCCCCTAGAGTTTAAATTAGTTTACTTACATTCAATATCAGAAACCAGAATGCATGTACTTGTAGTTTTATAATCAAATCCATGACAATTTATTTTGTATGAAAGGTTAAATGACTTCATAACAGCTCTCTCAGAATGTTTTTTTCATTTTCTGGATGTTGGAAAAGAAGTGCAATTTTTTTTGGTCCTAGATAGTGAAAAAATACATCATTTTGTTCTCGGTTTAGCTATGTAAATGACCTTACTGATAAATGAAAATTGATATTTCAAAGCTGTAGTTTATTATAGCCTGATGGCATGTTAGCCCTTATCATTCAAGACAGTACTTAACTCTGAATAATACATTATGCTAGCTCTCTGAAATTGTTATTATGAGACTTTAATGCATCATAAAACATGTCTTATGATCTTCAACATGCTCAAACGTCAGTCTAACACATTAATCTCATATATATCTTGGAAAACAGTAGTTTGGCAAAAACTGTCTTCATATATAGCATCTCTTGTACTATGTTTCATACATGGATTTATGTGTAAGTATGGGATTTGGAGCATCTGAATAAAATAATTATCTTTTCTGCAAACAAAACATAGCAAAATGATATCTGAGCCATAACTGGGAATTCTAGATTCTGCCAAAATATCCTTATTAAATAAACAGTGTTGTTGACAAAGCAGGCATGATACTGAGGGAAGGTGTGTGAATATATTCTTGGGTTTGCACTTGGATTTTTCATGTTGTTCCTTTCTGATTGGAAATAATCTTTCTGATTGGAAATCTTCTGTCTTAGTTTAGATGATACTATTTTATTTTGACATTTATGAGGAAAATGCATCAGCTAATATTGAACTGGAGGATGATGGGCAAGAACAAGGACAGAGAAATGCATTCTTCTCATCTCAGACTCTTGCAAAATGGAATTTATGCATAGTATGGCAAAAAATGGTTTGTGAACTGCTATCTCCAGCCAGGTGGGCCAAGTCTGTGCCTGTTCACATTTGTGTCCACCCAGCCTCAGAGATGCTGTGGGCCTTGTGAGGATAACTGCTGAAGGAGGTTAACACAGTCCATCTGCTTCTCTCAAAACTAGAACTGAACAGCAGGCAGTGGGTCTGCTGAGCCAAAGATGTTTGCTCACCATCAGAGGCTGCAGGGGCAGGATGGCAACTCCGTCATACCGCTTCCTTTTCTTTCGTGATGATTAAGGTGGAAAAAAGAAGCTGTCAGAGAGATATTCAGTTATCCAAACATTCCTGTGGCTGGTCAACACAAGTGGAGGAGTGCTCTGCAAGACTTACAGTCCGACTCCTGCAACACAGCAAATTTATCATTGTAGCCTTGGACCATAGCTGGAATAATCACTCAAGGGCTATGTTCTAAACTTAGCAAAAGCAAGTCCTAAATTTAAGGGTTTTATCTCATTTGTGCCTACATTAATCAAAATCTTGTAATTCTGGACTTAATTTGATAAAGCCCAAATGAAAAATGGTTTAGAGGCCATCCCTCGAATGGATAGTTCCCAAATCAGGTTAGACCTATTTCAAACTAAACTAAAAATTTAACATTTTCATAATGTATTCTTTACGAATTCGTGAATGAAAAATTCAACATGATCATAATGTATTGTTACATGTGTTCTGCATGTTCTTCCTTAAGGAAGAAAATTAGTCACTGTAACCTATATCCTTTCAAAATGTAACAGATATTTAAATAAAGCAAACTGCAAAAGGCAAAATGTTCTTATTTATTCATATTGATTATTTAGGCAATGGGGTCTGGTCCAGAAAAATCTGTAAAGAAAAATAATTTTCATCCAAATCCCAATGTTGTTCAACTGCCAGATCACATTCTTTGTCTAGCTGTGGGCTAGTTGTAGTTTTGTAACACAGTAAATTCTTGTGAAAGAAAAATGTAGCAAAAGCTGTCCTTGAATGTGCCTTACATTTTCGGGTTCTCAACCTAAAGGGATTGACTATGGCCATGCTTGATATTATAAGCATATGTTACATATATTTTCCACCAGGCTTAGAATTTGTGTTAAAAACACACGGTCTGAAGGCTTTACTGAGATCTGTATTTACACCATTTGAAGATACATGCTTAGAACCATCTATCTTAACATGTTTAAAACTATCTAATCCAAGACTTTTATCTTTAGGTGGTCTGATTTTCTAAAATTTATCTTTGCAGCCTACAGGAAGTTCCTTTGATTGTCCTGATTACATGTCTGCAATGATCAGAGACCCTATTTTCTGATTTTAAAGAGGTAACAAAGAGAAGGAAGGAGAGAAATAATGACCAGATATAATACTAAAGGCACAATAATTGAAAGGAAGAGCAGTGTTTCTTAGTATATTGCAAACTGAATGGAGGTTGTGCAGTTTAAAGGAGAGGTTACAGGGTCTATTGCACAAGAAAATTTCAGTTCGGGGCCAGCAGTGGCCACCTGCAGTAAGAAAGATGCTGGTGAAGAGGAGGAAATGAGTAGTATGGTGCATGGATAGTAGGCCTTGTAAAGAGAGGATTCAATAAAGCAGCAGCTGGAGAGGTATCGTGGCACTTCAGCAGGCTTTGTTAGGTGTGGTGTTGCTGTACGCTGCTGTTCTCCCCATTTCTATTGAAAAAATCAATAAGAGACCAAGTAATGCTTAGGAAAATTAGATTGCATCTTCACCTTATAATAGAAAACAGGCTTTTTGTTCTGTAGAAAATAACAGAAAAATTAATTTGTTATTAAGGAGTGTCAAGGTTTGAAAACAAA
>VZRO01004220.1:0-26343 GCA_013397915.1 Daphoenositta chrysoptera
TTTTTCAGCTAGGGAGAGAAGCAATTTGTGGTGTGGGTAAGGGGAACGATTATCTTCAAGCAAGAATACTGAAAACCAGGTTTGTTTTAAATGTATTTTTTACATGGATATTTAATTAATCCAGTGGGTCAGGATCACATAGTACTACTACAGCATGAGGAAGGGAACATATGTCAAGGTTTGAAAACAAACCAGTGAGAGACTCCAAGCCAGAAAATACAATTTAATAGGAAGAGATAAAAAAAGGTAAAAATAAATGCAGTAGTACAAAAAACCACTGATAAAGTCAGAATACAACCCTATACCCTGTCGGGCAGGGTATTGGTAGCAGTCCGAATGAAGGGGTCCTGCTGAAAGCAGTGATCCTGGATCTGGTCTCGGAAGGTCCAGCAGTGGCTATGTAGCTCTCGTCCTGTGGGAATCCGGTGGAAAAGGCTGCTTGTGGTGTTTGAAATCTCAGCTTATATCCAGGATGGAATGCTCAGTTCCTCCCTCTGAGCAGAGCATCTCACAATGGGATGATGTAATTTTGTCAATCATGCAGCAAGGCCTTGATGGGCCATTAACAGGAGATAGTCCGGAGGGAGGAGGCAAGCAACACCACCCACCTGGTTTCAACAGCTCATGTAGATGGTAATAGAATACACTGCAATCCAGCACAACATAGTATCTGTATTTTTCATCAGGAACAAAAAGTGACATGAACAGCTTCAATTGGTCATCAGAGCACCCAGCTTTGTAACTAAATTTGTAAGAATAGTCAGGAGAGAGAATATGAATGGAAGTAATGCAGCAAGAGTTTAACCCACAGTGAAACAGTTATCACTGTTTCCTATCAAGGACTGACTTGTCCTTGATAGGAAAGCCAGTTGCTTGTAAACTTTAGAAAAGCATTGGAGATCATTGCTCAGAGCAGTGCTGAGTGCCTAAAGAACGGTGAAGGGAAAGTGAAGGTGCAATACTTGTACTCATCACGGGAAACAGAAACAGTGGAGAGACAAATCGAAGACACAGAAATGGAGATTCCACCTGGAGAGGCAGAAAATAATGAAACTAATAGTTAAGTAATACAGGCTTCTGCTATCAGTAGGAAAGATATGAGTATGAGAGTTCTGGTGATTTTAATAGACTGAAAGCCCAAGTGACTCAGAACCATGAGCTGAGTCTGGATCAAGGATGTTAGTGATTGAAAGTGATAAAAGACATCCTGCTAATCGTGCTCTGGAGGAGAAAAAGCTCCTTTGGGGAGCTCAGTCCCCAGAGTCTGCAGTCTTGTTCTGCAGGGGTGCCCTTTTCAAAGTTGTAAGGGGTCAAAAAGCAAAGGAAATGGTGGTTCACATGTGTTTTCAAAGTTTATTCAACATAGGATCATTTCAAATTTATTTGATTCTGTTGTCTTCTGTCAGCCTATTTGATTTTTCCCTTCTTACTCTTCCTTGATACAATTTAAAAAATATTTCCTTAGTTAAAGACTGTAAGAATAAAAGTCTCAGTAAAAGACTGCACAGGGGGAGGGGGGCATCTTCCTTTCCTAAGAACAGCTGCAAACCTCCCCCAAAACCATCTGTGGGTGGAAATGTCTGCTCTGTCATGCCTAAAGCCACATTTGAGCAGCTGCTCTCCACTACTGGCACCCAGTGGCTTCACAGCCCTGGAGGGCCACACACAGCAGTTCACAGATGTCATGCCCACCTCCAGCCCCACCATGACCCCTTCCTCCTTCCCAACCAGCATGGGCAGAATCATGCCCACCCTATGTCCAGCTAAATGCAACATGCTTGGTGCCATGGGAGAATGGCACCCACAGTACCCAGCTGGTAGGACCAGCACAAGTACCAGCACAGTACCAAAACCCTGCGAATTACAGGGTCTGTGAGCCTAGGTGGTGGGGAGGAGCAAACAAGCTCAAGAGCCAGGACAGTCACTGGCAAGTGCACTTTGGCCCATTCCCGGCCAAACCCCCTGGCTCCAGGTTCTTGGAAATGCATCACTTGTAGAATACAATCCTACCTTCATGTGCCAGTCTCTCGATGAGGCTGAATTCAACATCAGCGTCGTGTAAGTCTTCTGGTTGCTCTGGATGTTACTGTCGTGGAACTCTCATCGGGGTTATCTGAATTCATTTCACATTTATTCTGCACACAGTACTGGTAGTAAAAATGTAAACCCACTTGATGCTGAATGAAGAACCTAATCCACTGCCCATTTCTGAATATCTTTTGAGTGTTCAAGCTGCCTGCAATCTGACTACGTATAGAGCTTTTGCAAACGGGCCTGTCTCTCCAAAGGGCCTCTCAGTGATTGAAACCAAAATCCTGACTCCAGCTTTCCCTGTTTTGAGGACATTTCCCTGTTAATATCTGAATTTTGCTGCATGACCTTGCCATGTCTGTCTACTGCTGATAGCAGGCCCCTTTACATTTTCCAGGAGCTGTGTGTGTGCTCAGAGGGAGCAGCCAGACTGTTCTCAAACTATGTTCAAAGTCGCACTAAGGAAACACCCTCTTGGAAGCTGCCTTGCTCTTTGTTCCTTCCATCAATCTAAAATAAATGCCATTGAAAATGTCTCATTCCTCCTTGTGTATGCAAAGACCATGGGAACACTGACAAGTCACTCTCTTTAAGATACTGCATAAAAAATGAGAGGAAATAACAATGTTTGGATCTTTCAACAAAATACAAAGTGTCCAGATTTCTTTGGCAGACATTCCCACTTTGTTTTTCCAAGCTGAGAAGCATGGAACTGCCTTTTCCACCTCTTTCCGCCTCCCTGTCACTCATAAGTAAGGCTGATTGTACTTGGAACGAGAGATAAAACCTAAAAGTGGATGGAAAACCACATCCAGCTGACCTAAAGGGGAACTGCGTCCTCTACCTGCCACTGTCTTCTTCCACGTTTTACCTTCTTTCTGCAGGTTGACTCACTACATTCTTCTACCAATTACTTCTGTTTTCTCTGTGTGCACAGAAAATCTCTGATGCTCTTCTGACCATTCTAAGTTCAATAAAATTTCATTTTCTGAAGATTATAAGATTCCTCAAAGTCCAGTCGCGATCTGGAACCAGAAGGCGGTCCAGTTTGCATAAACCCAAAGCTCTGCCACAGGCAAGTGACACATATATCTCATTAATAAAGTTCTCAATCTGAAAGTGTTATTTTCTATGTGGAAAAAGTTGTCTTAACTGACTATAAACTATTGCTGAAATTTTAACTGGAATTATGCACACAGTCCTGGCTGGTGTAAACAGAAAATATGTGCACAGACATCCACTGTCCTGACCCACAGAAATAGTTCAAACAAACACTAATGGGAAAATTAAATTAGGAGTACAGGATATTGTCCTTCATTCTCTGCATTCAGCCTACTCAGATGGCAGAATCTGAAATTTATATGGCATTTTAATTGGTCATAAACAAACTCAAAATTATTCCAAGGTTGGAGCTGAACAGATTTCATACAGGAATATTTAATATTCATAACGTTTGCAAGGACGACTATTCTGAATGTTGAAACTTTGCATTGATCTGCAGAACAAGGAAAGAAACAGAGGTGAACAGTGGAAGCTTAGGAAGAAAATCCCATTAACACATTTCCTGTGCTCTGTGCCATAGTGATACATCAAACACCTGAAGTGCTTACTTTTTCACTAATAGTATCCATATTTCTATTTTTCCCTTTAGTTTTTCTGTCTGTATTTGTCTCCATGCATGAAGTTAAATCTGGTATTTAGCACTATGAAAGAGGATTTTAGTCTATTTGGCCAAACAGAAAAGTTGGGGAGAAAAATCTATTTTGGAAAACCTGACACAAGAATTTCAAAAAAATGAGCATTAATGAAAGCATTTGTTTTGCCCCAGCTATCAGTATTTAATATAGTGTTTAGTTTAAAAACTTTTTTTTTATGTTTTAACATATATAGAAATTCCAAATACAATAAAAAGGAAAGAACATAATATCTTTAAATATTCAAATAAAACATGTGTGAATGGGATGAAACAATTGTAATGCTATTTACCAGCTTCACAAACAGCTCAAAACTGTGATTTCTTGCTTGTTTTCTTTTCTTTACAGCAAATAATTCTATCCAGTCTCAAAATAATCCATAAAGGAATCATCTTAGCCTTCATCAGACCCCCGCTAACACCCACCTCTCTCCAAAAACAACCAGAAGGCATAAATCCAATGTCCATCACCAAGTCCAATCCCCATCCTATCCCAGCAGAACTAGCAACAACACACCTCTCCAGATCCTCCTTTCCAGCCATACTGAAATGAATAGTAATTAAGCTTTCTTGATGCCAAACTTTATCTCAGCTTTATCAAAACTCATGTTGAACATGGAACAACTACTGAAGACCTAAAGCAAATCCCAAATTAAAATCTTGTCCAGAGTCTTATCCATGCCCCAGCTTCTTTCAGATTATATACCTGCTTTTCACAATTTAGATCAACAGTGAAATGGGAATTATTGATCTCACAGAACCCAGGCACAGAATAGACTTCTCAGACTTCATGTGAAACACGGCATCAACCATTGCTCCCCTGTCAGGAGAAGCCTTATGTGCCCACACAGAAAGTACACACCCTTCCTAAACCATAGCTTTCATCCTGCCCTAGAGAACTGAAGGCCTCCAGTAATAAGCCGACCTCTGCAGCTCCTGCTTTCCTGAACTGCAGTTTTGTCTAAATTTCAAGTCCAGAAAGATAATCTCCTTGTTCTAGGCCTCAATGCCCTGCAAGAAACCACACTAATATTTGAAACCACACTAATATTTGAATTTTGCTTCACAGATCCCTAGTTTCAACTCCAGTCCTATTGGTTACCATATCCAAAACCTCTTCAACGTTTCCTGCCATTCAGCTCTCACAGGAAGGATCAGCCACAACCTGTCAGGATCCTGGAAGAAAATTATCTACATTCAGCTTTCTTTACCTTAAAAACAATGTTAGCCAATAAACAAAATAAAGCCCAACCAACTCAGACACTCTAAAAATTAAGTTTGGAGAGAACCACACAGCTTACTACACATAATAGCTCACACATGATTCCCACAGAACTTTGTAGGTCCACCTATCAACTTGCTCTTGTAGCTTCCTTCCCCTTTCCTGGACCATAACATTCCAGATCCGGATTTTTTTAAAATACAATACCAATAAGTTCTACTGAGTTCATACCACAATGAGTGGCTTCTCTGATATCAAAGTTTGCTCTTTTTCCTTAGCTTCTGAGGGAACTAATGGAAAACCAAGACCTTAACCATCTTTTACCAGACTTGTGATCCTAAGTCACCTAAGAGCATTCCTGACAGTCAATCCTCTAACATGCTTAGCCCAGTCACTTTTTTCTGCCAGAGGATGAATTACACATTATTCATTGCTAAGAGAACTAGTCCTGAAACTTTTGGCCTCCTCCTCCTATCCCAACTAGCCAGAAGCTATAAATCCTCGCCACCACCAGCCCTCATCCTAGACACACCAGACTAGATCCTTCAGTGAATGTATTTGTCCAGCTCTTCCTTTCCTGAACCCTAACCCCCACTGTAGCCATACAGCTCATCCCTGCCACTTCAGAGCATCAGCCATAATTGTAACCTTAACTGTAACCAGTCACTTTTCTCCACCACAGAACTCATCACCTGCAGACTGATCATCTCTCCACTGCTACATGGAAAACCTGTGAAATTAGGCTTACAGGGCAGCAAAAATGCCAATAGAGGAAAATTATATTCCAGTGGTATGTTCCTTTTCCTCAATTGTTGCTTGAAAACCATTTAAAAAGGTACTACTGTCAGTTTTAACTGTGTTTTTGTTTAAAGCAATGAGTTTTCATTTTAGTGTAGCTTGTCAACGCTTTTACAACCCTGGGCTAACAGACAACTTGACTTTTGTGGCTTAATAGCACAAGGAGAAATTTGTGAAGGCTTTTTCAATATCAGGAATCCTATGCAAGGACAACTACACTGCCTCCAGTAAATGTGCAAATGCTTTACCAGATCTAAGCTGTATAGATCTTTGTTGGATGGAATCTTTATCTTTACTTATATTTGTATGTGTTGGAAGATATTTTCACTTATTACAAAAAAAAGTCAAAAAAATTCATGAAATCATATTCTCTCTTTTTCTCTGTAAAATTCTCTCTCTCCTAATCCAGTGCTAATTAAAAATTGTGATCCCCATTAATTTTAATTGGTTTTGGAAGAAACTGTAAACCAGTACCTTACAAAACTAACAGCATGACAAAATAATATCTCAGAATTAACATGAACACTTCTCTCTATACATAAATTTCTTCAAAAGCAATTGCCTGGAGTTTTTCACAGGTTTTCCTCATCAAATTTCTTTTTTGGTAATGTAAGAAGTCATTCCCCAAGGGCACTATTTAGTTCCCTTTCAAGTCAAAGATAAAAATTCTCGAGTTTCATGGGAACAAGAACATTCTAAAAATAAAATTCCTTCTCTGATAACCTCTAATGGATTTTTTTTCTCAGAAAGCAAACACAAAAAAGATGACCTTTTCATCAGTCCTATTTCTGTCCTTAGGGTGTAACTCTGTTTAGTGCAAAAACAGGTAAAGGGTATGTGAAGGCAGGTTATGTCATCTCATAATCCTTCTGGATTGCCCTGAGGCAAAATTGTCCCTTTCTAGTGGTAGTTGACAGCTATTTCTGGGCTGTGTCTGGGTGCTGGTATAGCTCAGGAGCCTCCAGATAAGTAGGAAAAAAAAGTTTATAGTCTTCTACTGCATCACAACAGGGGCAACTCTTTTTTGAACTCTTGGAATTTCTCATCAGCTCTGGTATGCTCCCCCTGATTACCACAGAGGAGGCTGTAAATCTGCTCTTAATCCCTGTGAATCTTTCCTGAGGGTGCGAAGAAACGGTTGCCACAGAGGAAAGCAGAACAAAGAACTAAACTTGTATCCCAGCCACATATCAAGTGGTAAGTCAAAAAAGAATTAAAATCATTACACAGATTCAGGAATCAGACCATGATTGAGCCTCTTCAATTCTTCATGTTGTTCAGAGACCCACAAGGGACTTTGTGACCCAAGCTTTCCAGGAGAGAGGCAGATGTTTAAACTTTCTGGATCTCACTTTAGGTAAAACAATGAGCAATCTGTTGTGATGAACGCTGGCTGTGTGCTGTGCCCTTCTCCTCATCTGCTGTTTACTCTTGCAGCTAAACAAGGCTCTGCAGGACATTTCCTAATGTCTTTTGGAGACTCCTTTGTCGTTCTGCATGAATATGTGGTACTGCTGTTACCTTGCTCCATGGGAACTGAGCTGGGTGGCCAAGCTGGGCTCAACAAACACCACTGGAATTGGAGCTCCCCTGTTCACTTGGGTATGTGAGCAGAGTGAAGGAGAGAACCACAAAGACACAAATCCACACCTATAGAAAACCATTGTCAGCCTCTCTAGAACATCTTTGCAAGCGTCTCTGCTTAAATAAATGCTGTCCATCAGGTTGTCTGTTGAGACAGAAGCTGAAAGAGAAAGAGATGTTTGCTTGTATAGGCATATACTGCATTTTTCCTGTTTTAATTGTGTTTTGTAGCTGGATTTTTAAAAAGGAAATAAAAAGAAGAAAAAGAAGAAGGAGAATGGGAAGGCAATGGGAAGCATTTTCCTGCATATAGAGTAGTGACAGACTGTTTACATTAAACTGACGGATTTACTAGAAGTAACTGCAGTCTGAAGACAAAATCATGCTTTTAGACACACACAAAAGTTAATTATTTAATTTTATTACTGACAATATATTAGTTTGCACAGCTATTACACCTTTAGTTTCTTTTAAGGTTTATTAAAATATCTCATACTGTTCAAGCACTGCTTACACAGGTATCGTAACTTGTGTTCTTCACCAGTAGAGGACAGCATGAACCCAGCTATTGTCCCAAAAGTTGCTCCATCTTTTTCCTCCTTTCTTCACCCAACAGCTAAAGTCAATGGAAGTTTCCTCACTACCCTTTTTTCAAGACAAATACCTGGTCTCCTTACTGAATGTTTTTAGTGAAGTAAAATTTAAGCATGTGTTTTATCACTGGCAGAAATCTCTAATGATCAACATACTCACAAAGCCGCTGTTGTGCCTGTTTTCTTCCTTTCAAGATATCTTTGAGATGGGAGATCCTCTAACATGTCTCACAGACACAGAAAATACAGGAGTTGAATCACAGGTGAGCCTGACAGGCTGACCGATGAACAAGCTGTGTTCTACTGCAGTTTGCAGATGTTACCAGCCTGCAGTTTGCTCTTCGCTTAATGTTGCTCTCCAAGATGGGAATCACAGAACTGCACCAGCCTTGAAAGCACATAGAAAAACAGGGTCTTTGTCCTAAAACATAGGACATCTTGCCTTAGAAAAATCTGACCCATTCAGGCAGGTAGAAAGAATCCTGGTAAGGGGATAAGCTGCAGATTCTGCACTGCAGTTCACAGTGGATTATCACAGGAGGTGGCTGGTTCTTCCTTTCTACCTAGGGATTGACCAGGAGACCTTACTTACTGCCTAATTCATAAGATGCAATGAATTGCTCCAAATCCCTCATTATTTCAGCTTTTGCCTTAATTCTTGTTTGTATTCCTTAGGCCTACCTCATGCCCATTTGTGATCTGGGCTCTGGGCTGTCCCTGGATGCCACGCCTGGCTGGCCCTGCTTGGTTGACTCCAGTAGCATAGGGCTGACATGACTTCTGCCTTATTGTCCTTTTTATGCTTGGCTTCCAGCTGCTTCCCAGTGTTGGAGAAGAGCTGGACTTTACTGTATCCTCACATTCACCCACCTCACAGCAGCTCAAAATCTGCAGAAAAATGACACACAAGAAACGTTTTTCTTTGAGTATTGCCTGGGTAGTACTTCTATATGCCTGCTTATGTGAATCCTACTTGTCAAGTTTGTGGTTTTCTTTTTTCAAAGTGAGTGACAAGAATTTTTCCAAGTCAGGCTGTTTTAATGAAAAGATTGTTTTTAAAATAATTATTTCTCTCAAATGGACTCTTTTGTGACTTGAAAAAAGCCTACTTTCACTCTTTATATCCAGAAATTCAAAACTGAAGTCAATACCTTGTAGGAAATGCAGGTTTGGAGCTGCACATGAGCACTATGGCTGGGTATAGATAATGGAATATATATTGTTAGGAAATGATTGAGTTAGTTTACTAAAGCTGTTTAACCATGAATATTTAGGATGAAATTGCAGGACGATTTCAAACCACCCAAGCTTTAAGTTTGTTAAATGCTCTTCTGTTAGCTGTAGTGGGCAAGTTGCTGGCAACAAATTAGACTTTGGCAAAGCTTTGAAGTTTTTGTATGATTTAGGGCACCTAACTCTACATGAGATGAATGAAAGGCAGGTTAGAACGGGATACAGAATACTGCACATTTTATTACACATTTACTTCAGCTTTACCTTCTGTAGTTTGGGTTTCTGTTGTGAGCTTCTACACAAGGGTATGAAGCACAACATTGCCAATAACTTGGCAAGAAATTATCAAACCGTAAATCTCTTTTGGTTCATAAGAGAATTTCTGTTGCATTTTGAAAAATTTGAGTTGGTAATAGGACAGTTAGGGGAAGCCGTTCTGATGAGGTATTGGATTGTTCTTGTGTTCATTCAACAACCAGAGCCAAGAGCCTGTAGCTCTGTCTGCCTCTACTTGTATTTCTGTCATGCTGTTGCATGTATACAGCATATGCCACATCTTCTGCTTCTCTGCAGGCACTCACTGTATAATGCACGGAATCTGGTCACCCTCAGCACTCACAGGGAATTCAGGGTTTATCTCTACTAGGATTTGAATTGTAATGTTTGTCTGTGCCATGTTGAGTACACATGTAACACTCACAGCCACTTTTCCTCAGAGCAGTAAAACTGGTATCTATTGAGCACCTTTTCAAAAATAGTTTTGCAGTTGTTGGGGACAGCACATAATTAGGTATCTCTAATTCAGATCCCAAGTCTGTACTACAAAGTGTCTCCTAGACAATTTCAGAAAAGCCATGTCAATTTTCGAGCTCATCTGACTCTTCCTGCAACTTCTAGACTCTACAGAAACACTTCTTTCACAGAAATGCTGTTTCAGCCTTTCCTTGTCTCTAGGCAAATGTCTATTT
Organism: Daphoenositta chrysoptera; assembly: GCA_013397915.1. Classification (NCBI taxonomy): domain Eukaryota; kingdom Metazoa; phylum Chordata; class Aves; order Passeriformes; genus Daphoenositta; species Daphoenositta chrysoptera. The sequence continues at coordinate 10,123 of VZRO01004220.1, forward strand.
GCTTACTGAACATTCATGAGCCCTGGGCAGTGCAGTGACAGACAGTTTACAGAGAACATAACCATTAGCTCTGGTGGAAAAACAAAAAAAACAAACTTGTGTCAGTTTTTAAGCAAAGCTGAATTATGAGTGGCTATTTCTTGCCATCCAAAGTTCAGAGAACTTGTGATGCTACCTCAGTTGAGGTGAAACAATTTCTGTGAGCTAATTTGTGTATGGATACGGACTTACAAAGGAGTCTGGTTATTGATTTTGAATAAAAAGTTCTGTTTAACCTGACTTACAAGTTCTCCTTGAGTTCCTGCAAGGGAATCTCAAAAAACCAGGACTTTGCCTTTTAATCCTCTTTTTCATGAGCTCTTAGGCATCCAAAGTGTCACCTCAGCACCGATGGTATGGGCAGCAGTAACCTTGAAGACTTCTTTTCCAATGCCCCATATCTTCTCACATTTTGAGCTGTGTCCAGTGTAGGCCTACCTTACACTTTCTGTAGCTTCTTATCTCCTAAAAGTAATCCTAAGAATTCATGATAGATGGTACACTGTAAGTTATGCATCATCTCTTGTTGGGTTATACCATGGGTGTTATAGAAGAGCAGGCCTGACGGCCTACAAAAACATCTTCCCTAGGCCCAGTGGTAATCATGGAAACACTTCCAGGTCACCTGAGATTAGCTAGAAAAGAGGACTATCGGTTAGTAATCTTCTTGACCAATGGCCCGGGAAGATTGTGGTTAGTGACCTTATATGGTATTATTTACATTGTACCATAATAGGTAATATCTAGAGAATACTCCAGGTGAATGGGTGAAATCCTGGAATATGATCTTCCTGTTTATATGAGGCTATATCCTGTTTGTGGACTAATATTTAAGTAAACTGAGCTGCGCAATAAAGGTCCTTGCACTTCTCCATCTTGCATGCAAAGTCCTTGCCTGGCGTGAATGCTGCAATCTCAGGCCCACTTTTCTTCTTAAAGAAACAATAAAGAGCTGGGAAGAGCTACAGATGGATTAAAAGAAAGTGATAAAACCATCAGCAGCTAATACACATTCTAAGGTCTCTTTTGGTTTTGTGAAGATTAAGCAATACCTACTCAGCAATTTCCAATGCACTGATTAGTCTGCAATGCTAGCAATTCCTCCTGCTTTGTTAAAATAACACAGTATCCTTTATTTTGAAAATATGTTGTCTGTGTTCAGAAAGAATCTGACTCAAAATGAATATTTAGTAACCATGTTTATTGCATTCAGACTCTCCGGTTTGGGTGGGATGTTTCTGAGGAGATTCCTTTCTTAGCTTTATGTTACTGCCTTCCCAGAGAGATGGGAGATAGGTTCTTAAAACCATGAGAGATGATATTACATTTTTTATTACAACACATCCTGCTGCCTGGTGAGGGAATCTAGCTGAGAGGAGTGGCTGGAAAGTGCAAAGCCTGGCTTTGGTTGACTTAAGCAAAGTCTGGGGTATATTGTAATTCTTATCTGATTTTCCTTAAGGTTTCTGAATTCTTTTGTCTGCAAGTAACAGTATTTAATCTTCTCTTTCATTACATATATGCATAATATAATGGTTCATTCTTTTTTTTTCTAGAAAGGAAGACTGACACAAATTAAATGCTAGGCAAGTAATCATGCATCTATAATGACCAAGGACATATACTCAGCAAGTATTTTGGGCTTTATTCTTTTCACAGGAATGCCTCTGGTCTTCCTGGAGGCCATCAGGCACAGGAGAATTTCAGAGATATCTGTGATATTTCTTGGAGATAATATTCTTGCACAGAAAGGCAAATTTCTTGTACTAGAGACACTAATCTAAATGTACTGATCACTTGATCAAATGCCCCATAAAGCAAGTATTTCCATGGGCTATTTGATCAGACTTGACACTAACATCCTTAGCTTGAAGGAATAAATGCTAATAGTAACTATTTTTTATTCAAAGCCATATAACTTCCTACATAATAAATAAGAATAAATATCAACCCTTATTATCAGTGTGACCTCATATGTTTACCCCAACTGCCAAGCTACAATCTGTTTTACTAAGGCGGTCATCTTTTCTTTTTTGCCTTTAATATTAACAGAGTGTTTATTCCTTTAGGCTCTTTAAACTCTGCCAGATCACATAGTTGTTCCCCTAAAGGAAATTACAGGCTGCAGAGAAACCTGGAGAATACTAGCTGTGTTTTAATACTAGCTGTATGTCATCCAGGATCCCACTGGAGATGACATTATTACTTTTCAATGGCAAGAGCTGGTCACATGGGAGGTGATGTTTTTATTATAATCACCTGCAGAGAACTGGTAAGGGTGAGCTCATCTGCAGCTGAGTATGCTTGAACTTTTGTACCTTTCAGTACCTTTCTGTGAGCAGTGAAAACTCTCTCCAACTGGGATGTGTTAGGGAGTTAGGTTTCCTGTGAATGTTGAGATCTTAGAAAACGGCCACAGGAAATGAACATTGCAAAATAAAAGAGAACTGAAGAATTATGATGTTGATTTTTGAAGCAAAGTAGTTTCATCTGGGTTCTGTAAGAAAGGATTATTATGGTTTAAATATCTGATTCGATTTTAGTCTTCCATTCACAGAATTACTCAGAAGACTCCTTGAATCTAAGTCATATTACACAAAGCAGATTCCACATACATTGCAGCTGGCAGTTATGCTGTGAGCCTCCCAGGAGATGCTGAGCACCCTCAACTCCTATGTGAAGCTTCAGGGATTGGTCTTTTGTCAAAGCCTTGAGAAACATATCACATCTGCTTCTCTGGGACAATTTCCAGACAATATGCATTTAATTGACTTTCCGTGAGGAATAAATGGAAATCTAGTGGCACAACTGATGCTGCCTTCAAATCAATTTACAGTAGTTAAATAGATTTGAATTGGTACTCACTCGCGCAAAGAACCTGTCATGCAGCCCTTTGTTCACTTCACCCCACTAACTAGGCTATTAAACAGTGTCTTTTGCCTTAATGCAGACTTTGCTGAAAAAAAAGATGACATTTTGCACATGACTGGATTTTAAGGCCGTTAATGAAATTAAAGCACGAAACTCCCAGCACAGTAGGAAACCCAGATAACAGGAACAATCGCTTAGTCAGCACATTTCTGCTCCCACAGGAGCTGAGGCTAATTATCAGGGCCAAGGCATCCAGCATCTAGAGGGGTGAGGACATGACAGCACAACAGCAATTCTTTGCACAACTGCCCTAGTCAAATTTATTTACACATTCGGGAGAAACACCACTTTTGAAACACATTTTCACAGTGCAGACTGGGAAGCATAGATAATGGATCCATGTAGCTGTCCTATCAATTTTTTCACAACAATTTGCAGTGTTTGGAAAGCAGTTTAGGCAGTTTATACAGTACCATCCACATGGGTTGGCCCTGCGTAATTCTGGAAAAGACATATCAAAGGAAAAAAGGAGTTTGCAGAGGGAAAGGATTCAAGTCTGGAAATCGTCTCTACACAAAACAGACACTTTCTCCCCACCCCCCCACCCCACTAATTTAAGAAAAAGTCAAATAACATTCCACAGTCATCAAAGCATGTTCTCTTATCACCAAGCTGGCTTTGAGTTAACAGCGTGCTTATTGATATTTCTCTATTTTCTTTACTAAACCAGATCATAAAAGGTGAGAAAGAATAGTTTTGTCTGAGCACTTTTATGAGTTAAAAGCATTATTTTGTGCTTCAGGCACTGGGCCAGATCTTCGAACATCTGTTTCAGTTCCTGCTTTTTCCTGTGTGACAATATATTTGCATTTCAATTCCCCATCTGCAAGGTGGGGGTCATGTTGTTTTATTATTTTATAGAGGTGGTCAGTTCATGGAGTTTATGTGAATGTTTGCATGGCCCAGTTCAATGAAAATGTGATTTAAGCTGTGTACAATAGTCGATTACTTAATGTTTTGACTATCCAGTCCCTGCTCTATCACTGTTTTCTGGGGCATCAAATTATTTTTTCCAATATTGTTATCCGTAATATGAGAAAAATGCTGCTTTCTTACTTCCAGTGGCAGTTGTGTGAATAAGTTGTTTACAATGCTTCCAAAAATGTGCTGTAAAGATGGAAATTATTTCTGTCACATGAACTCCATCCACTAAGCTATCTTTTGCAAAGAGAGTCCTTCCACTGTTTTTTGCTCCTCCTGCTCATAAAGCTTCTTCCTATACATGAAAAAGTTTCATTCAGGCTTCACACCTTACTATCTTCCAGTTTTCAGATGCACAAATCCAGCAGCAACATCGTGAAAGATGAGGAATGAGCAAATAATGGTTGCAGTCTGATCTTGGTCAGAACTCAGTTAACATTTTATCTTAACGCTGCCTTTGGTGTCCAGGGAAAGGCACTGACCTATGGGCTGTCTTCCAGCTCGTGCCTAATTGTAATGCTGGCCCTTGGCCAGCAGCCCGGCAGAAAGTCAAGTCATGAAACAAGAGAAATCTTTGAGTCAGCTCCTGAAATAGGTGGAGCAGTCGCAGGCGATGATGGTTTTTTACCATCCACTCTGGGATACACCTTTCCTTCCAACGATTTTATTGTTTCCGTGGCTTCCTGACAGTTTTCCAGCAAGATTGCAATCTCAGCCTAAAAAGCACCAGGAAGAGAGATTCTAGCTGAAAATGATCTGTGGTAAATTGACAGGTTTCTGAGGACTCTACTTTTCTGTAAGGGAGTGGATTGTTTGGAACAAATGCTGCAGACATCCCCTTTGGACTGATCATTTCTGCTGTGAGTTAGTTCAGGAAAACCTATTAAATTACTACACAGGACCACAACTTTCCCAAATGTAAACATGCTGATTATCTGGTCCTGTTCTTATATCCTAAGAATTTTTCTTTGTAGTCTTTCACTGGAAATCACAAAATTATATTCTCAAAATTACAGATTCAAATGTTCTACAACTTGTTTATAATGCACTGTTTCTGTAAACTGTGCGCTGCTTCTTTTACTGCCTCTTTCTAACTGAAGGAGTGTATTTTTCTGTGATGAGGGAATTTTTTTCACAGTAATGTAAGGCTCAGCAATTCTGTGGAATGCTCAGGAAATCGTGTCAATATCCTTCCTGAGCCAAAAAACAAAAGGAAAGCAAGCAAGCAGGCTTTTGAGGAAGGATTCAGCTTTTCATTCCAGGGTTCTTACTCAGAGAAATACACATTCCACAATTCCAGCCTATTCCTGATAAACACAGAGCACACTCTGCTTTCTCAGGAACGAACAATTTCTAGTAATTTGTACATGTTTATTTGGATTGATGAACTTATAGAAGGCCAGAGATATCAAGAAATTGTATGCAGATCTGGTCATACTTTCTCTAGAAGCACACCACATATTGTGGTACCCCAAAGGACTTTCTGAGACAAGAAATGCTGAGGGATTTTTTCAGTGTCCACTTGGCCCTGGGGAAATAACCACTAATATTTTTATCATGGTTTGTTTTGAGAAGAGGATGATCAGATAATATGACAGAACATCTGCTTCTGTAAGGCAGAATATAAAGAAAAGATAAGAGGGCGCACCAGGGATTGGGAAGGTTTGAACCAGTGCCGTGCATATTCAAAGGGAGACAAAACTCCCTTCTCACCAGTCTAGAAATGCTTAGTAAACAAGCAAATGAACAGTGTGGTCTAGAAAAAGGTCACTTCCTTTGTAGCCTATTGTAGATAGAGCAACATTGCTACATTTTAATGCTGTTGGATAGTTCCGAGACAGAAAGGGTAAAAAAGATCAGCTTGTAACATCGAGGGATCTCCAGCAACTTTGGTGGAGGGTTTTTTTTAATTTACATGACGTAAATCAGGCCTTGGTCCTTCTTTGAGACCACTGTTAAGGAGAGTTTCAGGAATTTGTTTCAGAACAGCGATCCAGATAGTTAAATAGATTTGAATGCTTAAGAGTGGAGATTTCAGTGGTGCGGATGTATAATTAAAAACTAACACAGTATTTAGAAAGCTGATAAAAAGCAGATCAAATAGTAAAGTCTGGTGACAAATATTGTGAACAGGCAGGGCTTTTACATCAGAAATTCAGTGCAGAGAAGTCCATTCTCAAACATAGGTCAAATTTCAAGAAGCTTCCTGATAACGTGGGAGGCACTCCATGCCTGCATGCAATTCCTCGCTTAGATAATGCATAGGAAACAAAAAGATTTAAATGCCCAAGGCATCTGACTCTGTGTGCAGTTGTCTAGGAACAAAGTTATGTACAAAATACCCAAATATTATCAGGGCCTTGTGGATATCGTGATTCCATAGCTATGGAATTTGCTGAAGAATTGTGACTCTTGTTTATTATTACTTACTATATGAAAGGGCACGAGAAGGAATTTGGAAGTTGTCAGGGAAGTCTCTTTGGTGGGCATTTTGCAGACATCTAGTAAATTACCACAGGCTACAGAACAGGAAACTGCACTAAAAGGTGTAAATCACAACAGCAGTTGCAACAGCTGTGATTGAAAGAAAAACCGAACAATCCAACAAACAAACACACCCCTCCCCCGAAAAGAAAAAAGAAATAACCAAGAAAATGGGAGGTGGTAGCTGTGATAAATACATATTGTACTGTTGGCTTTCCACAAATATTAAAACGAATGCTATATGTATAATGTTAAAGTAGCTTTGCTAGAAAAATATAGTTTTTGTAACAATAACTGATGCCTTTATTTCTGTTAACTAATCTTAGTAGTGAAATGGCTGATATAGTTATGCTTGTGGTAATTGAACTTTCTGGTCAGATGGATAACATCCAATGAACATAGGATGGAGACCCCTGCTACGGACATGCCAGCTATCAGCAACTACCATCTACAGAGACCATAGAACACAACCCAAACTGGAGGTGATAAGAACAACGGACCAAAACCACAGCCAGAGAAGGCACATGCTCTAAAAAGGCGGACCCAAGGAGGAGCCATGCTAAATAGTTCTTGGAACATGTAAACTAGTTTTGGGAAAAGTTTGAATATGTATAATTGTTCGTGAACATGCATTAGGCTGATGCAATAGGAAAGGTATGTAAAGGGTATCTCCAAAATGGCAGGTCTGCTCTTGGCTGAGTGCCAAGCACCCAGCGCTGTACTTTTGCTTTATTATCTCTGTCCCCTATTGTCCTTTATTAAATTTTTAAATCCTAACAGGAGAGTGAACCTCATTTTTCACAGTAGCTTATAAAGTGGGTAATGTTCTAGTCTATATGAGTATTAAAATACCTTTGACAGTGCCAGCCAAGTATCATCAGTGTACTGAACTATACTTTTAATGTTAGCTGTGAGAAGGATGATCATCTGGAAGAGATGGAAGGCGAATTTGGAAAGGAAGAATTCTCTTTAGAAATGGTCAGTGATTGAAATTACAGACTCAGCCAGGCAGGAAGGCTAAATCCCTTTATTCAAAGAAGCATCTTAGTTTTATACACTCTCTCTTAGTACATCACTTCCTCCTATGCCAACTTTCACCACACGACCCATCACACACTTCCACGTCAGCAGTACCCATTCTAAGTGCCTTTCTACACGGTGATCTACCTGTCTGTCAGTTCCCCGCACACCCCTCTCTGTAGGGCTCTGTCTCGTGATATCTCCTCCCCCAGGCTGGGAGAGACAAGTTTCTTTTTGTTGTAATGTCTTTTTTGTTGCCATGTGCTTTTTGCAGGCACATCTCACGCCCACAGCTCAACTTTATTCCGTCTTTTCCATAAGAAATGGCACAATTCACTATCTCACTGCAGAGTAATTCTCTAACTCTGATTTCTAGTCATATTCATCCCATAAGCCTGCCGCTCCTACCATTACAGAAGTTCGTCACGCAAATGTAACTGCCAATAGCTGAATATGAAAAAAAAATATATAGTGAGTATGAAACTGAAGATCTTCTTTGAACTGTTTGAGTTAATGCTCAAAACAATTTTTTAGAAACTCCTACTCTTTAAAATATAAATGAAACAGCTGTGAGATTTCTAATATTCCAGAATGTTTCATACTGAGTTCTTAGGTACACATCTAATCTAACATGATGATTTTTAAGTAATCATATCTTATGTTCAATTTAAATCCAACTTCTTTTAATAGATTTATTTTAAATTTCCATCTGCAACTCCCATTTAGCAGGTCTAAGATTCATTCACACTCCCTCCTGATAATATTTTGTGGTGATTAACAGAGGCCCAGACCATTCCTTTCTCATTTTACTTAAATTTTGACATCTGTTTGTTGGTTACCCTTATATTGTGCCACCTCAGCTTGGGAACAGACTATAGAAACAGAAGCCACAGCATAATACCAGGACACCTGTGCCGAGCCTGAGGAATCCAAGCAGGGGGAAATGAAACCAACAGAGTGGAAGAAATCACTGTTAATCGAGCAGTGTTAATCACCAGCACTCCAGTTCAGTGTGCTTGGCACTGCAGTTTACAAGGGCATGTCTTAGAACTACTTCCCCCATCTGTGCTGGAGCTTTTCTAATGGTCTGTTTGTGATGTCAGGTTTTTTGGAAAGAGAATCTGTGGATATGTCTCTGCCTTAATCTTCTAACCTTGATTTTATGAATCCCACATTTGACTGATGATGTTCCAGACTAGCACAGCTCCACTGGAGGAACCGTCATTGTCCTGCCATGACTGGGTTAGTGTGTATTTGGGGGACACTGGGCAGTTGTCAAAGTGAATAGAGTCAGGTTAAGAAAGCTAAAACTTACCTTACCTATTTGCTCATTTGAACAACATCACTCATTTAGGCACCTTATCCAGATAGGCTCTTTATGAAAGTAGAATCCAGTCTCCTGAGCAGCCTAGAATCCCGTTTCTGAAAGTGTTCTGTGCACCCAATCCAGCTCAAAATAATTTTAAAATACTGGCAACTCATTCCAGGGGATGTTTCATTATTTTATGTAAAATTAATTTAGTATTTCCTTATATGTATTAAAATGTCTCTCAGCTGAGCAATACATTTCTCTTTTTCATGTCCTTTAGTCATATCTTGTAGTTAGGCCATCAACCTAACATGCAGGTCATTGTCCCTGCTTCCAAATGATAAATTGTCACCTTAAATGAGAAATTCTTATTAGTCTTTTTTTATTGTAGTTCATCACGTTTCTATTACTCCTGACTTATAAATTAATCTTTCTTGTATGCTAATCTGTTCCCCCTCCTTATACAATATTTTGTCACTATACTGAAAATGCCTGCCACTGTGTCATCAGCAGATTTCATTAATGTGCCCCTATTCTTTGTGCCAATGCCATCCACGAGAGTATTTTATAATACTGAGCTCCAATAACAGTCCTGCAGGATGTCTCTCTATAATCTTCCTTGAACTCTCAGTGAAAAATCCTCATTCTCTCTTTCCCTTACCCTCCTTGCCAAATCTTCTTGCTATTATCATACTCATTTGTATTCACATAGTCAGGCGATTCTTATGCTATTTCATACCTTTTCCAGTTTAATTTATGAACTGTATGACAACACTTTACAGAAGTCATGATAAATTCACTGTATTTTCTTTCCCTAAAAAAAGCTGATTGCTGTCAAAAACAATGCCAGCAGAATCTGTTACCTTTCATAAACCCAAACTCTATTTTTCATATTTTTTACTACCTTTATGCCTTGTGTTTTCTTTTGCAACATGTTCTAAAGCCTTGTATACTAAACTAAGTTTACAAGTGCATCATGTTCTTTCTGTACGTGACTTAAAAAATATTTTCTTGTGGTGTCTTTGGTAGATAATCATTCATTTCTGATTTGCTAACATTGCACAGTGATCCATTTCTTAAACAATTAAAGTCTCCTCCCCCCCCTTTTTTTTGTCTTTTGACTATTCATACTTTGTTGCTATTTTTTCTCATCTCCAAGGCAGATTTTTTTCTCTAAGGTTTTGTTTATTTCTAACATATTTTTTTCAGGTAGCTGCTCATCCAGTTACAGTAAGATCCCTCCTCTAAGAGTTACAGAGGGTTTTTGCATTTCCTATTTACCAATCCTCCCAAATGTCCTCAGCATCCAGGACTTTGAACTGTTCTGTCCACCCTACTTCTGCAAATGGTTCTCTTTCTTTTATAATTTTTTTTCTTTTCTAACAATTCTTTTTTATAATTTACAATAATTTAATTTATGTTGATCTGATGTAACTCATAATCATCAGACACAAAATTATTTTATGCTACTGTTGTTCTTTAGCAGGTTAGAGAAAAGACACAGTCCTTACTCAGCAGCACTTTTCCAGTAAATTCTAAAGCATTTTCCTTCCTAATCTAAATGAAAAACAATACAACAGAAAAATAAGGTGTTTCTTCTATTAGAACAGCACATCTTTCTGCTCATGTGACAGCCACTCTCTTCACCCAGTCTCTGATTTATACTGATTCAGAGACTGATGCATTCAATATACAGTCTTTTCTCCACAATGAAAAAACATTTGTCTCAGGTTTCTTTAAGACACATTGTACCTATTCCAGTGATGCCCACTTTATTCTATAAGGCTAGAGCCCTGCCCCTTGAATAATCCTGATAATTTCCAATGGAGTAGGTTTTGGGCATGATATGTAACAGAATCAGGTCCTAAAAGAAAGGCAATGAAGGCTACTGAGGGAGGTGAATTTTTATTGGGTTCCAAAGGAGTGTGCTAGTAATTATGGGAAGAAATTCAGGTTAACAAAAAGGATATCAGGAAAAAATATACTGAGTCCAAAATACACTACAGCTGGGAGACATCCTCCAAAGGGAATTTTGGAAGGAGAAAAGTCTTGTACTTTTACAAGCAGATTTGACAAAGCAATAGAATAGGGCCTACATTTTTAAGCTGGCTAGAGGAGACTTTTTCCATCTGTAGCTTCTCTGTGTAGCTTCCATGTGTCTGTGTTCCCTACCTTCTCTTTCCCTGACATATGTTCTACTCCTCATTAAATAAGGAAGTATCAGCTCCCTTTACTGACTTTTTCTCAGTTTTTACTCACAATTTAACCCCAGATTTAAATTGCTGCTGCACTGCTTTGATCTATTCCACTGAAATTAATTCCAGGTAATTTTTCTCTTTGAGGTACAGTTCCTCTCTGTGGCTCAGCAAAGGAGGGAAAGGAAGAAAAAAGTGTTACCTGCATTTTAACAGTTCTGTGAATGAAAAAACATACATTTAATCACAGCTTTCAGTGGATAGGACTCAAAACAAGGTCGTTCATTGTGTTTAATATCACACACTGAAGTTTGAGGCACCAATGGCAGGTGATCAATTTTCATAAAACTACTTCCCATATCTCTAATTTCTTCACAATCTTTCTTTGTACATTGTCAGATTTACATGCATTACCCCTCAAATATAGGGCTTTAGTCATTCTTCATCTCTCAGGGTTAACTAATTCATCATTAGATGAACCCATGCAGATCTGCATGAAATGTTTGCTTTTAGAGACAAGCTTTCTTACATCACCTTTTGAATTTTTATTCAGTTGGACAAGCTGATTAATGGTGTCAGCATTGTTCATTTGCTTTGCAATGCATACTGAGCAGATGTTATACTGGCTTGTTGCCCCATGCTGAGCATGAAGGGGTAAATCCTTTGAGACCTTGCTTTTGTTAGTAGGTCACTTACCAAAAGGTCAGTAAGTCTGTTTTATACATAAACATGATAATGATTAATATGAGATATTTTGATTCAGTTCTTCTGGGAGGGGCTGTATATGAGAAGCACAGGGCCAAAACCTGACATGTCAGACTAGGCAAAACATTGGCTTGCTGCAAGGGTAATCTTTTCTGTGAGGGTTTCCAGGCTGAGCCAGTTGTGGGGTGCTATCACTACAGCTTGCATTTTTTCTCTCAGGAGGCATGCAGGCAAGGGCTGTAGGGAGAGGCAATGTCTTTTCATCAAGGCAATCAGATGTAAAAAAAGGATGTTTTAGGCATGCAAATCCTTATTTAGGTCTGAAATGGAAACCACAAAATTCAAGCTCAATACAGAGTGAGAAGGAAAACGTTCTTCAGAAAAATCTGGGTAAGTAGCCCTAGGAAAACCAGGAAATGTTAGCAAGAGAAGAAATAATAAGCCATACATAAGCATTTTCCTTTAACATGGGCTACACTTCAGAAATTAATCCACTGAAGTAGGACTACAGCTGGCAGAAGAGAATCAAGAGCATTGATACAAATGTCAGAAACATTTTGCCATGAATTTTGAGTCAGGTATGAAGTTTCCCAAAGCTCAGGAAGTATTCAGACCCAGAGCTTTTACATTACTAAATGGATGTGTAAGCCTACCTTATTTGTTGTCCTGAAAAAAAGATTTTGAATATGCTACTCTCACAGACAGAAATAGAATTATTATCTCCCTACCTTCTGAAAATGCAATGGAATTACTAATTTTATTTAATTTACTAATGTATTAATTTTTATACGTATATATTTATACAATTATTAATATATCCATTTGTTAATTCACACGGGGGGTGTTTGTTTGTTTTTCCCCAGAACTCTTTCTCATCCTAGCCAAAAGGAAGAAAGAAAATCAAAAATCTCCGCATTAATCCCATACAGGTAAAACTTAATCTATTTCAGTGGATGCAAGGTATGAATATTCTCAATGCTCTCAGGTCTTACAGCCCTCTCTAAGGCTCAGGGCCTGGCTCCCAGCTCAATCTCTATTAACACCCACTATTAAATCTTCAAAAAAGATTTTATTAAAGAATTTCTAGTATTTGTAATATTTAAATACCAGAAGTATTATATTATCAGTTTTACAGCATAAAATGTTTGAATGTAAGTTACTTCAGCTAGAATGACACAATTATATTGGCACGAGTCTGCTGGTCAGGAAGACCTCTTACTTTACAACCGTTCTTGTCCCACAAGTTCCTGGGAGCTTGGTTACTTAGCTTAAGCTGAAGAGAATGGATTCAGCCCTGGAGGTCCACAGTCATTTTCTGCTTTTGAAGGGTATGATGAATATTTAGTTCAATATTTCATTCGCATCCTTGGAAGAAAAATGTAAAATGACAAAGACATATAAATATAACTAGACTATAGCCTGTATTAATCATAGTTCCTGTTAATTAGATGTAGATTGTTTGTATTTCTTTCCTTTGTATTTTACTTCCCTATATTCTATATTCCCTATATTCTACCCTATTTACTTGCATGTTATTAAAATAAGTATTTGTCTAACAACCAAGGTATTGCAACCTGTTTGCTTAAACTGTTGAGAGTTTATATGCACTAAAAGCCTAAAAATAACAAGGCTTTTAGTTACTGGACACTTTTAATATCCTGTATATCTTTCCCTGTGTAAGCTCAGTCTCAGTTGTGACATGAAGTGGTTTCTAACAGAATTCATCACCTTCCAGTTGACTGCACCCTTCCCCTTGAATAAGAATTTGCAGGCAAGAAAGCTACTGAAAGGTCAAGGGATAAAGCAAAGCAGCCCCATGAACAGAATGGCATTTGTTCCTTCTGCCACTTCAGGTTGCTGACTTCCTTGCTCTCTCCATGAATCCATTTGCATAACAGCATTGATCATCTGGCCTTTATTACAGCAGATTGAACGTAAATAATTACTGACACATAAAATACATCCTAGGGAACACTCTGTTCACTGACATAAAAATGAAGGTGCTATTGCTGCCTAAGGATACCAGACGTGACAAAAGAACATCGATGTTGCTGATTGGTTCTCATTGTTGCAACTTGCATGAGAGTCCTGCAGAAGTTTTTAATGGTCATACTGAAAGAAGTGCTTCTTTTAGTTCACTTCCCTTCTCCCATTGCTGTAAAGTTTTTTAAGACACTGGACCTCATATCTCAGTATATAACTTACCACCAAAACCATCCCCATTTTTGATACCCTCTTGGACTGAACTGTACTGCAAACACAGAGATTTTAGCTTACATTGAGATATAATCATGTACTTAATGGTCACCAACCTAATGAAAAGACCATCCTGATCTGCCACATTTTCCTGAGCCATTCTACTTAAAATATATCTATATATTGTATTTATGTATTTATGTTATATCTTTACATATTTATTTATATTTATGTCTGGAAAGACACTCTTTTACTTCTCAACATACAAGCAGCTGCAGGCTTCTACTCTTAACATTTTAAAATAGACTGAAAAGTGCAGGTTCCACACCTACTCAACCTTTTTGACAAGGATTCCCTAACTTTAATTTTTGCTGGAGCAGTCTGGGTTGCCATACCTGCTCTATCAGTTAACAGCATTATTACACATACATATTTAGTCCAGGACTTCCCAGGAAAACCTTGCATATCTGTGCTGCTGTGCCTCATCTCAGGAAGCCTGCAAGTTACTGCTGCAACCTTCTGATATCCAATATGGTAATTCTTTCCCTTTATGTTTGCCCAGAAGATATGATTTAGTGAACCTTTTCCTTCCCATCTGCTGCAACTGGCTGTCCAAGTTCTTCAGGAGTCTCTCCAAATGCATTTTCACTAACATTTGTATTAGTCCCATCTCGTTCACAGGAGAGATTGACACTATGAGGTTGCAATCTCATCCAACAACTCACATCCTTCTCACGAAGTCTTGCCCGAAGGACACTTTGGGGCGTGTGTTGGCACAGAAGCTGTGGTGTTGCACCTCAAGAGGAGAGGGTGTCATTTGCTCCATATGTCTGAAAATGCAAAGGGGTGAGGGAACTGAGTATTGCCAGTCACAAATTAAAAAAGAAAACAACACTAGGGCTGAAAAGACAATGCTATTTAAAGAAGATGCAGGGCCAAGGAGTCTTTCTTCTATCTCTTGCTTTTATCAAACTTTCTGGTTGATTTGGGAATCTTTCAAAATTATTTTAACAATCATAAAGGTCAGAAACTTACCCTTTTGTAACATCTTTTATCTCTTTTTTTTTTTTTTTAAATTTGGATTTTGATTCTTGAAATCCTTGCACAGTCATTGCTTTGCCAGCATCCAAGTGCTCACAATAACAGAAAAAACCCAAGTTTGTGGGTTTTTTAGTTACTGGCATTGCTGTTCTCCAGGGAGAAGAATTAGCCCTGTGCACAAAGCTTGGATTTCACATAAAACAACCCTATTTCTTCTTTAAATTTGATCATATGCTCTAATGTTCATGTATGTCTTTCTAGTAAAGTGTAAAATTTCCTTTAAAGCTTTTAATATTTTCAGGTTTTCTTCCATTTAAAATTATAATTCTGTGCTATTTCAGTTAAATGCTACACCAATTTTCTTGAAGTTGAGTCAATTTTTGCCTGCAGTTCTAGTTCTGAATTTCATCAGCACCAGTTAGGGCTGTCCATCAGCAGCACATTACTTAAATGTGTACAAAAGATATCCAGCTTTTCATCATTAATCGGGTGTTTCTAGAATATATTTTCACATTTTAATTCTCCTCTTTTCACTACAATTCGTTTTACTCATCACTGTACTGATATGGCTGCAGCTAAGCTGAGCTCAGTTTGTGTTGGTAGGACTGCAATCAATCAAACAAAAAAAAAAAAAAAGTCAAGCTGCTCTCCAGTTTCTTTATCTGGAAGAGAAAGAGCTGATATCAACTAGTTCATACCCCAAGTCACAATTTTAAGACCAGGCAAAGTACAAACTCTTGAAAAAAATGAATTTATTTGCTAAGGAAATTACCAATCTCATATATTTCTGAAACAGAAAATTTGCTTGAAGTTCTTTCTTTTGGATCTCAGCTTCCAGATATTGTCTTCACAGGTCCCAGGTTGTAACATTATAGTCTCACCTCAAGGTTCTGTTGACATCTGAGACCCACCCTTGTTGAGGTTTTAAAAAGGGGTTCTCAGTTTTTCCCTTTTTCTCTTAAAGAATTTTTCCCCATACATGTTGCTAGGAAACAAATTGCTGAGTACTTAACAGAGACAAAAGACCTGGCCACAAGGACAGGTCCAGGTGTCTGATCTCTTTTACCTGGGATGTTACCGTGGAAAGCGAGAGACCACGAGATTTTGAACTGAATAAAAGAAGGGAGATAGGAGCTCTCAGTCTCTTGCTTTTCCGGCATTAGAGCGGAGAGTGGCTGCTTCTGTGGTGCAAACTATCCATCGCATTGTGCTCTTGCTGCCGCGGAAGCCCGGGACTCCAAGCCCGCCTTTCCCTGCCCCGGTGGGAGCCGGGTGGCCCCTCCGCTGTTCCTCTGTCGCTGCTTCGCTGGACTGCACCACACACCCCCTGCCTGCCGAGACCTCCCGGGGCTCCCGCTGCAGCTCCAGAGCTTGATACAT
>VZRO01004220.1:26481-76981 GCA_013397915.1 Daphoenositta chrysoptera
TATATATATATTAGTAAAGAGCTGTTATTCCTATTCCTTATATCTTTGCCTGAAAGCCCCTTAATTTTCGAAGTTATAATAATTCGGAGGGAAGGGGGTTGCATTTTCCATTCCAAGGGAGGCTCCTGCCTTCCTTAACAGACACCTGTCTATTCAAACTAAGACAGCCCTGTAGACAGCATTAGGCACAAATGTATTACAACTAAACATTACATTGGTCTCCAGCATTGATGTATGGACATAGTATTTTCTTTAGACTGGATCCAAGCTCTGAAACGTGACACACTTAATGCTTCTCTTTCACTTCCAGAAGGACAAAAGAAAGGGTGTAAATATATCAGTAAAGAGCTGCAGCATTTGAGGAGCCAGACATCTAAAATTTTTCTAGTTGCCACTGGTCAGTGAGGTTGAAAGTGGAAATCAATATAAATCAAATCATGATTCAACCTGGTACAGTGACTGGTAGGTGCAAGTCATGGAAGATTGTTTCAACCTGGGCTTTACATGAAAGAAGAAAACTAAAAGACAAAACTAAAATCCTGACAAAAATGCAATATATAGAAGAGAATGTGAAGAACAGTATCTTAACTATAAAACAGGGATGAAATGTATGGAAATAATTGAAGTAGAAGACTCACAGTTCCTGATTCAGCAAAATAGATACAGACTAAAGTATGCTCTTAATTCCCACAGAAGCTAAAGCCATGTTTAAAATTTTGCCTGTGCTTAAGTGCTTAATTAATCCTGTAGTAATGATAGGCCTCCTTTAGCTTTCACTAAGACATAGGATTCACTGTGTCCTGGGAATTTAAATTGCTCAATACTTTGAAATACTGCTTTTATGTAAATGTATAAAACCCACAATTACAAGATACAATTCATCTTTAATGTTTTTCTAACTGTTTTTTCTTGAAGGATCTTAGTATTACTGGGCATTGATCCAATAAACATGAACTTGTTCAAGAGTAGAAGACAGTAAGAGATACTCCCTAATATTTTCCTTCTCTATTTATTGTGTTTAAATAAGCAAAAAATAGCTTATTTTTATTGCCAGCTTGAATTGTTTCATATATACAGTGCAGTAAAAATGTAAAAAAACCCCCTGTTCTTGGAATTTATGCTACCATTTGCCCCTGATAATGACTTTCAGCACAGTAAAATAACCAGGTGTTTCCTACCAAAATAACCCAGAAATAAATGTTAAGTGTTTATTCTCTTTTAAAAACACAAACCACTCAGCAACCAAATAACTCTAGAATGTCAAATAAATGTGCTTTATGTACAGTCATGAGGCTCCTATCTGAAGTGAACTAATAATTAACCTCAGGTAAATATATCATGGTGGCCTTATAAATGTGTTTCTGAGGATGGGACTAATTATGTACATTGATGTAATATATAATCAACACCCATTTTCCTTTCTAAAAGGATGAATTTAAACCCCTTCTGCAACTAAGACTTTGTTCTTATTCTTTGAAAAAAATCAGCATAATAGGCAATGAAAACTGGAGCAAAGAAAAAATGAGAGCAAGAGGAGTAAAAGGATTTTTACTAAAAGCTATAATAAAAACTAGAAATCCCAAATGAGATTAAAATGAGTAGCCAAGAGCAACAAAAGCTAGGTTCTAGAACATCACCTGGAACTACAGGAATTTCACCCACAGCACATTACCTGGTACCTTAGAATCGTACAGTCATAACTCAGGCTGGAAGGGACCTTCAGGGGTTATCTAGTTCAACTCCTTGCTCAAAAGATCTCATCAGATCAAGTTGATCAGGGCCAAGGGAGTCCTGAACATCTCTACATAGGGAGGTTCTACAACTTCTTCGAGCAGCCTAGTCCAGTGTTTGACCATCCTCACAGTATGTTTTTTCCCTTTAATCTAGAATGTGGAATTTACTGTGTTGCAATTTGTGTCTATTGGCTCTTGTGCCATCATGGTGTGCCTCTAAGAAGAGGCTGGTTCCATTTTCCCGTTCTGCCCTGCAGTCTGGTAGTTTGTAAGCAGCAACAGGGTCTCTTTAGCATTCTCTTCTCCAAGCTGAAAATGCCCAGCTCTATCAGCCTCCTCATGTGCATCATGTTCTCCAGCCCTGACTGTTGTGGAGGCATTTTCATTGCCTCTGCTCCATGTGTCAATATTGTTCTTGACCTGGAGGGAGCCCCAAACTAGAGACAGTACTGAGATGAGGTGTTATGGAAGATCATTCCCCTGGCCCTCACATTAATACAGCTCAAGAGGCTGTTGGCCAGCTTTGCTGCAAGGGCACGGTGCTGACACACATCCAAACTGTCCACTAGGACATCCAGGTCCTTTTGTGCTTCCAAACAGCTCCCAACTTGTACTGTTGTGTTGTCCTGTCTCTTGCAGTTTTCTATGTGTTGATTCTTTGATAATAGTTTCTCACACACTTTCTGTAAACATAGCAATGTTTTAGTTAACTGTAACTTTAGTTTACATTCTTTTCTCCTGGGTGGAGAATGTGTGATGGACTATTCTGTGAACCAGTAAAGATGGAGGAGGTGGTAACACTGACCTCCAATCCACGGTTGTTCCTAGAAACATATAAATATGTAAAGAATAAACAACCAGGCCCTCTTTTCCTTCTGGCCTGCGACCTGCAAAGAACTTGGTTTCAGAGTGCTTCTTTTGTGGCCTAGATCCACACTGTTGCATGGGGCTATTCCTTCCCAGATGCGAGACCTTGGAATTGCTCTTGTGGAGCTCTCTCTGAATAGCAGTCCTGCCCTCCAGCTGAATTCAGCTTTCAAAATGCAACAAAAGAATGGAAAATCTAGAGAGCTATGGTGGGAAAGAAGCCCAGCGCTCAGAAGCTTCTCGAGGGACATGAAAGAACTAGATGGAGATGACAGTTTCAGTTACCTCTAGAAGTTGCTCTCAATAGGAAGGAAACATTACAGAAATGCTTAGTTGGCTAAACATTCTTCTATCAGCACTAAGGAGTTGGTTTGGTCTTCTGTCTTACCATATTGAAAAAGCAGTATTTGTGCTGATTTCGTAAGAGGTGTTGGCAACTTGCCTTATGAGATTGGTATCATATGTTATTATATTTGTGTTTGCTTCCCACAGCATTTTAACTTCGTATCTGTTTTGGTTTGATGACAGTGACAGTTCTAAGTCACAAACTAAAATGGAGTTTTTCTTACACAATTTTTTGCCCCAGTGGAGCTGTCTGGGAACTCTCACTGACCAAAATATCCAGTACTCTGCACCTGGTGTACCTAAACTCATTTCGTGCTGCAATCTTCTCAGAAGGAAGATTCTGAAAGCCATAGTGACCATCTGGATTTATCTAATTCTTCAGATTGTTCTATTGCATGAAAACCATGTATTAAGACAAGCCTTGCAAGCAGTTGCATTGCTAATCTTTTGTCTCTGTAGATTCTATAAATCTGTGAGTCTTTTAGGGCGTATAACCTTTAATAGTTTGCCATTGCTTCTGTCAGGATGCTGGTGTTCCCTTTGCAAAATATGTAAGCTAGCATCCACAAAAACTGTTTGTGGTCAGGAAATGTAGTTTTGGGATAAACTTACAAGATAGATTAGGCAAATTTGGCCTCTGGCTGCTCTTAGAAATTCTGCAAGTTTTCACACCCCATTTCACAGATTCAGATACTCCTTTACATGCACAAACAAAAACATTTAGAATAGTCAAATCAAGTTAACAAAATACCTTGACAATGGAACATAATACAGGAGGAAACCTCTGTCAGGTCCACCAGAGACTGCTATTGAATTAGGCGTAGGATGTTCAGATGCTCCTCTTAATGCACAGCACTAAGCCACAAATTATTCAAGGAGTGATTTTTCCAGTACACAACAAATACCACTAATGATTGGTGATTTTAGGAATGTGGTCTCTGTAGTACAGAAAGGATGTTATTGTAGTGATATAACTGCTTCATGTGACCTAAGGCATGAACTTCTGTGTCTGGTGAATGGAAGAACAATGAATGTACATAAATTATTTTTGATTCACCTTCCATTATGAAGGTGAAATGCCTTGGTGACTATTATATCTTACAAGATTACTTAAAACAGACTCATCTGTGATATCTGTCCATTGACTTTGCTTTCACTGGGGTCTCTTCCTATGTCATTAAATGGTTTCAAAAGGGGAAAAATATGACATGTTCTGAAATCCTCATGTTTATCATTCCCTAATTATACAAGAAGCCACCTCCTAGGAGCTGGGGCACAAGTATTGGCCAAACAAATAAAAAATGTGATACAAAATTTTGCTGTCTTTAGTCTGAGCAACCAAATTTATTCTGGAATCTTCTGTGATTCGGCACAAGTGATAGGCTCAAGGAAGGAGAGGTAATGCCCTGCATGTTTCTTTGTAAACAAACTATAATAGCCCTTACACAAAGCCCTTAATAAGCTGTAAGCATACCCGTTTTCAGCATCTTAATAAGGAATAGTAATGGTAAAACAATTACTAAACACAATCTAAATACTTCTTCAAGCAACTTTACGGATTGGGTAAGACTGCCTCCTGAGATGGTTTTCCTGCTGTTTTGGTGCGGCCAGCACTGGGCACTCCTGCTTTTTCATAGAGCTGTTTGGGAGAAGTAACAATTTCTTCCTTAAGACACGTTTTACAGTGCAACCACTGGATCTGGATGCCACCAGCAGTTGACTTGCAACAGCCCTTCCACAGCAGAAAGGATGAACCATGAGGCCTGTACTGGCTGAGAGGCTGATCTTTGGAAGCTGTGGAGTCCCAAGTCCCTTCTGCTTTGTGGTGAGAGACAGTGTGGTGAGTGGAGTGCTGAGTAGGTTTCAGTCATGAAACTGAGAGAAATGTGAAATGATGTCTGTGTAGGTGTGGCTCCCACCCTTCCTCTTGACCCTTAAACCTTGCTGGGAGGAATCTGGGTGGTGACTGCAGCTGTGGAAGCATGGACATGAGGTTTTATCAGCATCTGAAAAGTACATTCTTTAATCTACCATTGAAAAACACTTTAACAAAGTGCTCCTTCCATAATGATGGTATTAGAAAGATGATTCTTTGATCCTACCAGTGCCTAAAACCTTGTGATTTTAAGACTTGACAGTTATCTTTTTTTTTTTCTTAAGTATTTATTTCCCATGGGGGACTTCAGCCTTTAGGGCAACCTCTCCAATCACACACTGTGCGTGCTCAAAAGCTGAGGACAAGGACTAAAACTGCAATGGCTTGGGAACCCATAGCCAAGCCCTCCCACATCTAACGCTGAATTCACATCTGCGTGTGGCGCTCTATGACACCAGATTATCCTCTTCTATTAACAACAGCAATACTCGTGTTTCCAAGGACTTTTGTTTGGTTTTCTCACAGAAATTTTGCTTCAGTCTCTACTTTGGGAGGAAGAAAAGCACCAAAAAAAGTGAAATATTCATAGCCAGCTCGCAGAGAANTCCTGGGACCGTCGGGCGAGCCGGCCACGCCGCGGGGCATGGTGAGCCCCGGGCGGCCGCTCCCCGCGGGGACCCGGCGAGCGGCCTCGCTGCTGCGCCCCAGCCTCCTCCTCCTCCTCCTNCCTTGCTGGGAGGAATCTGGGTGGTGACTGCAGCTGTGGAAGCATGGACATGAGGTTTTATCAGCATCTGAAAAGTACATTCTTTAATCTACCATTGAAAAACACTTTAACAAAGTGCTCCTTCCATAATGATGGTATTAGAAAGATGATTCTTTGATCCTACCAGTGCCTAAAACCTTGTGATTTTAAGACTTGACAGTTATCTTTTTTTTTTTCTTAAGTATTTATTTCCCATGGGGGACTTCAGCCTTTAGGGCAACCTCTCCAATCACACACTGTGCGTGCTCAAAAGCTGAGGACAAGGACTAAAACTGCAATGGCTTGGGAACCCATAGCCAAGCCCTCCCACATCTAACGCTGAATTCACATCTGCGTGTGGCGCTCTATGACACCAGATTATCCTCTTCTATTAACAACAGCAATACTCGTGTTTCCAAGGACTTTTGTTTGGTTTTCTCACAGAAATTTTGCTTCAGTCTCTACTTTGGGAGGAAGAAAAGCACCAAAAAAAGTGAAATATTCATAGCCAGCTCGCAGAGAAGGACGGAGGCGAAATAAGAGCGGGAATTCAGGGGCCGTCTCTGGGAGACTCGGTTTGGGGCCGTGAGCCCCGCGCAGGTCGCCCGGGAGGGCGCGGATCGGGGCAGGGAGCGGAGGGGACCCCACGCTCGGCGAGGCCGCGCCGGAGCAGCCGCCACCGCTGCCCGCTGCTCCGCGGCGCCTGAGGCCGCCCGCGCGCGGCGGAGCAGGCGGCAGGAAGCGGNGCGGGGCACCGAGGCGCAGAAAGGTGGGTGCGAGAGCGGCGGCGGGCGAGCCCCGTAGCCCCGGCGGCCGGGGGTGGGAAACCAACCCTCCGGGGCTCTGCTGCTGGGAGGGGGAACCCCTCGGCATGCGGCCCCACACGTCGAACCTGCCCCCTCCCTGGCCAACAAAGGGCGAGAGAAGAGCCGCGTTTTGAAAAAACAAAACCAAACAAAACTAAACAGCAACCTTTTTTCCTCCCCGCTCCCGCACTCCCAGGGGGAGGTGGCGGCGAGAGGGCTTCACCCGGGCGGGGCGCGACCGGGGCTCGGCAGGGAACCGGGGCTGTCGAGGCAGCTCGGGGTACAGGGGCAGTGCGGGGCAGGGCGTGTGTGGGGTTTGGCTTGCCCGGTCCGCGGATGACCCCCTCTTGCAGGCTGCGAAGTGTTTGGTGTGAGCCAGGAGGCGGATAAAGGGGAGATTCTGCTTGCTGTGAAAACAAACTTATACTCGCCCAAGAGTATACAGAAGTGTGTATAGGGGTGAGAGTCCGGAACGTGTGACAGAGTGGGCGTTGTTTTTTTGATTTGTTTGGTGTTTTTGTTGGGGTTTGTTTGTTTGTTTGTTTAGAGAAATCGACGATGTTTTTTCTCCTCGGGTGGAATTAGTGATCAGGCTTTAGCACTGTGAAAATTACGAGGCACAGTTTGGTCACTTCATGGCAGAAGATCAGAGGATGCCACTGTGACTGTCACTTTGATTATGTGCTTGGGACAAAGTGGTGGGAGTGTTTTGACAGCATCTTGAACCTCACTTCTGGGATTGGGAAGGGATTGAGAAGATTAATTTTGTGGTTTTCAATTCCACTTGCTTCTTGCACTGGTCTTGCATCCTTTCCGAAACTGATCTCCTCTGAAACTGTTCGAAGTTGTCACATAACTTTCTCTTTCCTTCCATCTCAGAGAAGGAAATATGGTTGAATTTCAGAAATGCTGTATTTAAGTGCACAAAGGGAGTAGGAATTTCATGCACGCTACTGTTGTTGCATATAAATTAAACATTTAAATAATTAATTAAAATTAATTGATTGAATGGAAAAAGTTTAGCAATGTGTCCATAGACCAAGCTAGTTGTGTGCACTTATCTTTTAATATTATTTCCAGCTAATTTCATTTAAGTATGTTCCTATACACGTACAAAACTAATGCTGATAAGCATTTCACACACCTGGTTTTGTTTTGTTGTAATTTATAATGGAGGAGGAGAAGGCCCATTTGCTTTTGAGAGGAAATTGGGCTATTTTAACATTTAGTCTTTTGAAAGTTGCTGCTGGGTGAGGCAGGCAGCAGCAAGGTGTTAATTCATACTGTAGGACCATCACACTTGTGCTGACTCGACGCTTCTCCGACCTTTTGGTGAGCAGACTGAGTTTGTTATTCGAGGAGAAAACTGAAATAAGTGGGGGATAGAGAAGAGTCATAATTTACCTCCAGATGACTGAGTCGAATTGGCTCACTGAGTAGTCAGGGGCGTGTTCGAGGGGGCGGGACCATGCAGCAAGAAGTGGCGCTGCGAGGACAGCAGGCTTTTAGGTATGTGTGAAACTTTAACTTTCTGTGCTTCGGGAAACGGCTGAAGAGCTCCTAACCCGCATTTCAATTTGCAGTGTTTCTCTAATTAATGCTTAAAGTTTGCTCGGAAGTCTCACTTTAGAGCAAGAGGGGAACCTCTTTGTTGACAAGCTTCATTTTATTTGCTAACAAAAAGCAGAGCGTGTTTTAAGGTGAGACACTCTGGTGTTGTTGAATACAATGCTTCAGTATGAGAAACTGCTAGAGCTTCTAAGAAGAGTTCTTCTAGTGAGGGCCTGTTTCCTTGCCAAAATATTTTCATTTATCTTATTCCAGAGAAGGCTGGGGAGCCCGTATCCTGTATCTCTAAATGCTGGCATAATTCTAATTTGGGTAAGGAGTCCCATACAGAAATGAAGCTATTGTCTTGCTCTTGAGGGGTCTTCACAAAGCTGTTACTCAATTAGGGCATTATATATGTGAACAGGCTTCTAAGAGAATATCTTGATTGACAATGAAAGCAGCTAAGACTTAGGGAATTCCCCAATTAAAGTTGCTTTTAAGCTCTTTTATAAAAGTACAGTGAGTGATACTATGTAGGAACCTAGCCTCATTCATTATGTTAGAGGCTGATCCTCTGTTACTAAGCAATTGTTCATTTTCTTTTCTACTGTTCAGCAGCTCTAAGCCTCACATACAACATGGTGTTTAAATCTTTTTCTGAAGATAGTGTTCTCATTTCTCACATGCTTTTCTCTCGAGCACCTTCCTGGTACAAACTGATTTAAAAAGAACATTATTTTAGTCAATGTGAAGCTTGTTTTTAATACTGGTCAAATGTTGTTATCCTCTCCTTACAGACAGCAGCAAACTGAGAAATGAAAATTGCAGGTATTGCAGTACTGAATATGTCTTTCACTCAGTAGCCCACTGTATTATCTTGTAGGATTCAAGTGGGATTTTTTTCAGTCTGTCTTATTTCCAGTAATTCAGTGTATGTAATGCAGAATTCCTTGGTCAAGGACTTGAACTTGAGTGTGTTGCTGTCTTGGAAAATTAGGAGCATTTTTTATTAGCTCAAACACCTTCAGAAGTGCCCTATGCTGCATTTCATAATCTCATGCCTTGGTCCAGCTGATGGCTGTGCAAGTCAGCTCTTGTGATTTTCTGAAACAGTTCTGCAGCGATTCTAGCTCCTGGTTGCAAGGAAATTGATATTTGACAGATACTTAGAGTATTTTTTTGTTTTGTTTTTCATGTAATTAGGCAGGTGTGAATGAAAGCAAGCCAGCACCATGTAAGCTTGCTGCTCTTTGTGGATGGCATTTTGAGAAACAGTGCTGTTAGCAGATGTTTAGGTGTTTACATAAATTTGGTGTGGTCTGTTCATTAGCTAAGTTTAACCTCTTTTTTTTTTTTTTTTAAATTTAGAAAAACACAGCTACAGGAGGAATGGTTGCTTAGCTTTCATCCAAGTAGAAGTTGAATAATGTGTCAGCAATTCTGAAATAATGAAGCTTGTAGGGTCTGTAGAGCAACAACTTTTGTAGTTTGGTAGCCATCTGTTGGGATTCCTTAGTGGATAACAATGTACCTGTAAAACTGGAAAAATACCTAAAGTTAAAGTAACCTTTTTTTCTGAAGGTGGTTTCCCAGTGACTTGAAGCAGATTTGTTTGCAGTCTTTTATTTAAAAAAATTAGTTCTGGGTGCTTGTTTTTGAATGAGATTCCCACATTTTGTTCTAAACAAATAGCAGCTCATCAGGATGTCATTGTATGTTCAAACCTCATTGAAGAAAGAGCAAAAAAGTGATTCACCACTGTAGCTTAGAAATGTTTGCTCCGGTGTAGCAGAGAAAATTAATTTTTGAATGTCTGGTACTGAGTTTCCATCATCTGAAAAGTGAAGTGAAAGAACTAATGGCTCTGTGCACATTGAGCCTCATGAAATGATGTTCTGTGGCCTTGTGTTTTGGGACTGCGCCACAGTATTAGTGGATCATTTGTGTGTTCCCTGTTTCTCTCCATTCCTCGGTGTGCTTTCCTCTCTACAGTGCTTCTGGTCTCACCTCTGCTTGTCCCTCCTGCAGGGCAGTAGACAGTGGTGGCTCTGACTGTGGCCAGTCCAGAATTGGGCATGTGCTGATCCGTCAGCCATAGTTTGGGGAGGAGGAATTGGGCAAAGAGAAGATCGCTCTAGCTACATATCCATCAGCTGAGCAAGAGCGAGGGAGACTGCAGCTTCTCCCTCAGGGTCCTGGACGAGATGGTTTCCTTCTAGAACAGGGGACTGACAAGGATTCCAGCTGCCAGGGTAGCCCATTGCAGGTGTGTCTTTTCCTGCTGCAGAGAGCTCTGGGCACGCGAATACAAAGCACTACCACAAAGCTGTCTGCCGCATGAGCAATGGCCATGTGCTGCCTTGCACAAACTGCTGTTTTCTATTCTTGCTACATTAGATTGGGTGGTGTCTCACTGCCCTTTGCATTCCTTGTCCTTGGGTGGGCTCTTCTGGGAGGAAGGGAGTCACAGCCAAAACCACAAGGAATTATTTTGATTAGAAGACCCTCAGATCTTTGCGTGAAGGATTTATTGTCCCTCAGATTAACATCAGATTAAGTGTTTTATGATGAGGAGGGCAGTGCTCTAATGAACTATTTTGTTTTTTTAATAGGACAGTTTTACTTAAGATTGCAGAGTGTTTTGAAGATGCATTTGTGCAGCTTGAGGATTCAGGGATTGGTACCATTTAGGCAGGAGTGCTGAGGCAAATCCCTTTAATCCTGATGTTGAGAAGTATGGAAGAATTTTTCAAGACCAGGGCTTAAAGTTAGGGTAGGCTTATTTAGGTTTTCTGATGCTCTTTTTAACTTCCCAGCATTGCACCTTGAAGATAGATTTAGAGAGGAGAAACAGTGCCGTAAAGAATTTTGTGGAGGAATGCTGTTCCTGAGGGGAAGCAAGCTGGTATTGGAAGTACAGACCTAAAAAGAGTGAATATTCTTTGCTTTTGAAAACAAGAATCTCAGCAACGTTATTTTTCCTATTCCAGTTAATGAGCTTTAATTGAAGTGGGTGTGTGGATGTGGTGGGCAAAAGGTACATCCATGTGTTCTACAGAGCATCCTGTCTGGGAGGTTGCCTTGCAGTACTGGCTTGGTTCAGCCCAGCTCATCTGAGAGCCCGTTGAGGTCGTGCTAGCCTAGTCCATTCCTGTAAAGAATGCAGGAATCACCCTTTTGTGTCAATACTCTTTGGAGCTCTCATAAGAATGTATTGCATTTTGTATTTAAGCAGTACAATGCATGTTGGTTTTATATATATATATGTGTATGTGTAGCTATAAAAATCAAGCATCTGAGCTAGTGTTAAAAAGGCAATGTAAATGTTCTTTCAGAAGCTTGTATGCTGTTACTGTGTGCATCTCAAGCCAGTGACCTTCTAGCACATTAGTGCAGTCTTTAGGAAAATTATTTTCCTGGTACTGAATGGAGATGTTCAGCTTTCAAGATGTTCAGGAATGTTTTCTTATGTTATTCATGTAAGAGAAAAACAATTTGTCTCCTTTTTGTGCAATTCTGCCAACCTGCTTTATGCCGTGGGAAATTATGCATTAGGTTTTTAATACGATCACTGCTGCTCTGTGTAGTTTCAGTCATCAGCTGGTTAAGGGCTGCCTTGAATGCATCAGCTTTCATAGCTCAGGTAGTCATCAGTTCAGATGCAATCCTTGTTGGAATTGCTGCTCAGCATATTGTGAAATGTTTCTATATTGTGTATTTTACCCATATTTTGAAAGGCTTTTAAAAAAGCCATTGCTTGTCACCCCCATTTTTATAACTGCACCCTGTGCTTTGGGGAAAGCACTTAGGATTACCTGAAATTTGTTTTGTAGTCAAAGTATTTCCTTCTCCTCCTGCATTTTCTGATTGAGTTGTTTTTAGATTAATTTCTCTAAAATAGTATGGAACATCCATGGTACTTTTATTTAAAATAGTGTAGTTGAAACCATAATCCAGTCATAGAGTGTGGATTTGTTACTAAACTGAAGCTAGGGGAGGTGGAGAGGGAGAACAGTAGTAATACTAATGTAGAAGGCCGTGTGGTAACCTGCATTGAGATAGGATCTATAAATTTTTCAGTGCTGGGGTTTTTTTAGAGAGAGTGGTGGGTTATCTGTGAAGCTTGTTCATTAAGGCAGCAAGACTGAAATACCCGATTTTGCTAAGCTACATCCTTTGCCATCCATTACTGGAGGCAAACAACTTGAGCTGTGTTATTCATACTCTGTTTGAGCTTGTTGCTTTATAACTGAACACTTTGTTATTTGAAACAAAAATTATATGTGAATTATCTGATAGTGACTTGACATTTGAATCACAGAATAACACTGATTTTGAAAATGGCTTCTGGTTGATGCATTTTTTTGTCTAATGCCTGAAAAAAAAAAAAAAAAACCTGAAAAACCCAAACACCAGCCCTGGGTTGTGTAAGAAGCATTTAACCTGTGCCTTGTTTCAGGTGTGTAGTTTGTGGTGTTTCCCTACATGGCCACTTAGTTTCCCTTGGTGAAGAATTGTAAGAGGATAACATTTCTTTATGGTTGCAAAACTCTTTAAAATGAAATTAAATCAGGTAGTTCATACTTGTTTAGCTATCTCAGTATTCCAATCAGTTGGATTATGGAATTGTAGCACAGTCACTTGGTACTGCTTACGGCATTTGGATGCATCCTGTTGGCATTTCTTACAAAATCTCTATGTTTGCAGTTGTCACTTCTGTTTGGGTTATATTCTTTTTTTTTCCTCTGCAAATACCAAAATAAAAGTAATTTTCAGTGAGTTAGCAGTCTGTAAGGTTTAGACCAGCACAGCTGGATGATACTGAAGCTCAGTGATTAGTTACCTCTTTGAGTTTGGTGAGTTTAGTTGCATCCTGAAAATCAAGCATATAAGTGTTTATCTTTGCAGTAAGTGACAGCTTATACTTTTAAATATTTTGTTGCAAGTTTGCAGTGAGACTGTGATTTGAGCTGACCTCTCTAGCTATAAAACAATTGGAATATGCTTGCAGTAGCAATGTGAAATACAAGTCCATGAACCATTAGAAGTGCAAGGATTCTTAGCTGCTATTGGCAGTTGTTTTGAAAAAAGTACATTCTTTTGAAGCAAAAGGATTCCTGGAAGCAGAATATATGTAAATGGGGACTGGCTATGTACATGTAAGACGTGCTTGCTTTTAATGTTTGCTGATGACAGGAAGGTGTTTTGGCCTCTTCACTGGTCTCTGTACAAGAGTTGCTGTGCATTGTGACTCAGGTAATCACTATTTTCCTACAGTTATTTGACTGCTGATCTTTAGAATCTCTGTTCTCAGTATCTTACTGAAAATACTAACCTCTGTCCTGTTAGTAGTAATTCCATGCCTCTTGTTTTTGAGTGGTGTCACAGCTAGGAGGTCTCAGTTCTGCACCATGGCTGCAAGAGCGTACATTGCTATCGCAGTAGTAAATGTTGGTGTGGAAGCGAACCAAGCTTGTGAACTCAGTCGTGTCATTCTTGGCAATACCAGTAGATGTGTCTTCAAGGATGTCTTAGAAACAGATGGGGCGTGGGTGGGGGCTTGTTTTTGTATGTTGTTTATTTGTTTTCTTCTCCAGGTGTTTAAAGCATGCTAGCCTTAGACATAGTTAAGTCTTTCTCACGATGCCTTTGCGCAAGTCTGAAAACTTTCTGGAAAGAAATTTAATGCAACATCCTGAATTCCCCTTCGTTAGAATAGTGACCAGACAGATCCAAGTAGTCAAGGTGTACAAGAAATTATACTTTAAAAGGCCCTTCTGCTCTTCAGTACTCTATGAATCCATCATTCTGTAAAACGACTTATGAATTAGGATCAGACAGGTTCAAACTTGCCACTTTTTCTTTTTGAGAGAGAGACTCTGGAAGCTTTTTATTTGTGTAGTTTTTCAAGGTTTCTTTTTTTTTTTAGGAACTAGTTCTCTGGCATTTTCTTTATGCCAGAGTTTGTCTTTCATTGGCAAGACTATATTACAGTGGTTTTGTTAATTGTAGTATTAAGGAAAAAAACAAACAGCTATTTTAAGATTTTTTTTTGTTCTGTGTGGGTATCTTTGATTTTGTTAACATTTTTCATTGTTCAGTAAAAGTTTTAAGTCAGTGTATTACATTTTAACATTTTTCATGATGTGAAAGCTGAATTCAACTAATCACAGGATACTACCTTATTGCAGAGATCACACATCATTTATGTACTGAAAAGTGAGAATAAAATCAATGGTCAGATCATCTGTGTACTTTATTAAACACTTCCCTTCCCACTTTATATCTTCCCATGTTAATCCTCCCTCTAAATCTTCCTCCCAGATTTTTGAAGTTTTCCAAATTTACTTTTAGTTCAAGGAATCGGTTTTGTTATCTAGGATAGGAATATTATCCGTCAGAATGACAATCCTTGCCAGCGGCTCATCTTTGGATTGTCAGTCTTGCTGGAATTTGACGGATTGTGCGTGAAGTCGCATGGATTCTCTTTTAAAACTTTTTTCCCCCAAAATAGTTTTTCTGATAGAACCATTTCTTAAAAAAAAACCCTCTGATTTTCTTGGTTCTTTACTTGAAGTGCTGTCAAAGTTAATAATTTGATACATTCTTGATGAATACTCTTAATGATGGAAAAGGGAACTTAAAAAGCTTGTCATTCTTCTGAAAATGGTTGTGAGCACATGATTCTTCTGTCATGGTTTCTAAAAATGACAGTGTGAAAGCTTCCCAGAGTGATGTAGTCAGTCCTATCACACTGTTTATTGTGACCTTCTTATTTCAAATTCTTGAAGTAGAAGTAGTAGCTGTTTCAGTGCCCAGTTGCAGCTTTGGATGTTGAAGGATAACACTGAACTGTTTTAGCAGTTGTGCCACAGTTCTCTTTAGTTTCACCCCAACAAAAAATTAAAAACGCAAAAATGGAATGTATAAAGTGTTATAATTAGACTTGGCAAGACAAGCCACTTCTATAGCTACTTGCATGTAAACATGGGGGTTTTTTCTGGAGAGAAACCTCACAGGAATGAGGCAGGTGAAAGATCCTCATATCTTGAGTGGAAAGATGAATTACAGTGGTGCAATTTTGCTTGGTTACTCCTCAGAGTTCAGAGCTTTTGCCTCTGAAAGGGTTTTTTACAATGGAGATGTAGCATCTATTCTGAGTGTGTTGTGCATGTTTGCCTGCAGGTCCACACAGGGTTTCTCAGCTGGCAGCTGCTGCATCTTTAGCAGGACTGTGGCCAGTTAAAGCCCACATCTGGTTATTTTAACTTTGCTCCAGAATGGTTAAGATATGGAGAAGAGCATTTTGCCTTCTTCAGTGTGGCGGAAAGAAGTCACCGGTGCTTGATTTCTCTTTTGTGAATCCGTGAGTTTTGTGATAAACCAAGAGGCCTTAAACCACATTATCTGTTAAATTCTATTTTGTGTACAGGTGTCAAGGTGCATCTCATTATCACAAGGGTGGAAAGAGGAATGCATTAAATTGAATGCTTTTGAACACTTGTGTACTAAGTTTAGTGATGATCGGGTTTTGTCTTTTTCCTGAGTATGTTTGAAAATTTCGAATAAAGCATTTGCATTACTTCATATCTTCATTTTTAAAGAGATGTTTTCAAGTTCTCCAGTGCTCTTACACAAGGCATCATTTCCTTCTTGCTACAAAAAAGGTACAGCAAAGCTGATAGGCAGGCTTTAAGTTCACAGATAGTTTTTACTGAAGCTTCACATACTGATTTCCTACCTGCTCTTGCTATACTTTTTGTGATAAATTTGGCACTTAAAAAACGGTGACTCAAACATTTAAATTTACTGACATCTTCCTAGTTAATCATCTTGTTATTCAGTAATGCATAATATTTATTTTATTGATTGTATTCATAGAGGATCAAAAGTGTGAAAACATCTTTGTTTTAAGGGAGTATCTACAGAGCAAATTTACAAATGAAGTGCCTTTTAGAACAGATTGTATATTAGATTTTATGATGGTAGAATGAAGCCAAGTTTTTCAAAATGGGGAAACTCCAAACAGTCCCCGTTGTAATTTTGAAATTAGACTAGGAAAGGAATGTTAGAAATCAAGATGATGCTGTATGCCACCTACACTGGGAGAAGGAACTGCTGGTAGAGATGTGGAGTGGGACTGTTTCATCAGTGGATGGCAAACTTAAAAGAGGGTTAGAAATATGCTTAAAGTCTCTTCTTAGTGCAGCTGTGGGTTGCAAATAGTGACAACAGTGTTTTGAGGTTTTCTTTTTGAAAGCATCCGCACTTGTTTTTCTTTTGCTCAGCTACCCAAACCACGAGCTTCCTCCTTGCCAGCTTCTGTCAATTCCATGGTATCAAAAATTATTGTTACCTGTGGCTGCTGCTATCTCCTCCCTGTCCCTACCTTGCATCCTCTGCATTGTTCAGGTTCCAGTGGCTGGTGGGCCATACCCATCCCTCATCCAGCAGAAGGCAGCTGGGATGGAAACCTGGGCATAGAACTGTGGTGCAGCCCCACAGGGTGTTACAGTGAGCACTGGCAGTGGGTGGGGCAGGGAAGGGGCAGCTGCTCATGAAAGGCAAGATGGTGCTGCCACCATGGATCTGCAGTTTAGGCTGTGCAGTCTCATTTATGAACTGGAAATGGAAGGGAGAAAATTTTGAGTGTAGTGTTAATTTAGTGTGTGAATTATTGGTATGATTGGAGAACTTTTTGCCTCTTAGTAGACATATGTGAGGCTTGTGAAATTTTATGTGGTCCTCATGTAGTGAGGAGTTTGAAGAACTATCAGGAGGTTTGAAGCTCATTCTGACCATGACTATTGCTTATAGTCATTATTATATATATATATTATATATATAAAATAGATAATAATATTATATGTATATTATATTATTATATATAATAATAATATATATTATTATTATTATTACGGTGTTTTGCATGACCATATGTGTGTTATTTTTCATTTATCATCTGGGTTTCTGCTGTGTAGCACTTAAAGCACTGAAGCACAACAGTTTTTATTTTTAAGAAAGTGTTGGTGCACATTGCAAAGTAAATGCTGTGTCTTGGGAAGTGGGCAAGCTGCATGTGCCAGCTGAACAAAGACATACAACATGAGCTGTCACTGTGAGTCAGCCTGGGCAGCAGATCAGAGGGGCTTCTGCATTATGTACCATTAAGCACAGAGTCCTCTCACAGGCTCCTCGTGTAAATCACTTTTTACCATGCCTAGCCTGTCTTCATAGGCTCCTTTGCCAGCATACTATATAAGCAAGTCATAACTGTCCCTGGAGACTTGCTCACATCGTTTCCCTGACAGTAAGTAAAAGCTCCGCAGCACAGTCTTACACAGCTGATCTTTCTTCTGTTCTTTTGGAGTAGTCAGTTAAGTTAGTACACGACAGCAGAGGAAGCACGTTTTACCTGCTCTGACAATTTAATAATTTCAGATAATTTGTTTTAAAATGTTACCATATTTTGGATGCTAAACTTAGGATTCCTAAGTGTTACTCTTCTGTGTAGAATTCAGTGGCTGAAAGCTAAGACTGGAGTTCCAGAGATGATGATTGTAAACCTGTGTGTACAGATTAAAATAATAAAGTGCTAATTATCACTAGCCTAGCATGTGGCCAGTGTTGTAAAAGAAAACAGTAAAATTTTGTTGTAATGGCATATTAAATTTTGTACTTTTGCTGTAAGAACAAGAATCCGCTTCTGTCTTCTCTAACCCTCTCCTATCACCCCATGGAGCTGCAAACATTTTGAAAAGCAAAATGCTTACTGTGCTTTTGTCCTGTTCCTGTCTTTGTCAAACCTCAACCTGTAATTTCATTAACTGTCTAAGGGTGCCCCACAGCAGGTAGATCAATCCAAGCTGAGGCAGCCATAATCCCACCTGCCCTCCACTCCTTGCCCTGCCACTGGCAGTGGCATCAGGAGTTGCCTCAGAGAGGTGGGTTGGTGAAACGCAGCGCTGTGTGGTGGCAGTGGGTCAGTGTGGTGGCACTCTCTGCAGCCAGCTTGGTTCCTCAAGCCAGTGCACCACTCCTCTGTGACTGCTCTTCCCGGGATTGGGATGGTTTCTGCCTCTCTGGTTGGCATTCAAGGTTGTTTAAAATGCAAACACAGGTTGGCAGTGCTAGTGGAGGAAGCACTTGCTGGTGTTTCCCTTCTCTCACACTGTCTTATCCCTCTGTCAAGGAAGGCACTGCTGCATGTGCATACTCAAATATGTTAGGGGCTTGCTCTAGGTTAAAACTAACAGCTATTTTTATGCCAAGTCCCTGCTCTGGTTGGCCATGTGGCTGCCTAAGTGTTTGCTGCTAGTACCACAAAGGGTGTGAGAACACGTGGCCAAAAGTGAGAGGCAGACAAGGCTTGCTTTTGTCTGTGGCTGTGCTAATTTAAAGTGCCTTCAAGTGTTTATTGAGCTGTGGCCTGGCTTGTGGCAGTGTGGGGTATTTTATGTTGTGAAACATCTGTAGTGGGATGAAATGCCCAAACCAGTGTGTTACTGAGGCAAATAAATGGCATAGAGATCAAAGTGGACGGTGTGCTTACTGGCTTGTTAAGAAAATTAATTCTGACAGAGGAACGGATTCCTTCCTGAAGAACATCACTCTGTGGAATTCAGTGGAAACAGCAGTGAGTTTGGAGGACACAAAGGGCATTTGAAAATGCTTGAAAAAGCTATTTAGAATTTGATGTCTCTGTGGTCTTAATTCCAGTGTTTCTTATTCATGGAAGTCTTTTGTTCTTGGTGTAAACTTTCTTGCCCATGCTGAGAAGAGCAAAAAGCAGTTGCAGTGTCTTTTAGTGGTATGCTGATTAAAAAGCAGGGAAATGCAGAGCACAGGAGCTGAACAGAAGAGGAGAAATTATAGTAGTACATTGAATCAGAAAGAGTTGTGTATTTGAAGTTAAAATGAATGCTTGAAAACACCCTTTTTTGCATACATAACTCTAAAAGATTTGGTTCTACCTTTTCTTAGTTTCAAAGGTTTTAATTATGTCCAATATTTAGTCACAAACGTACAGAAAATCATAGCTTATATATGTAAAATCTTCTCAGGAAATCCACTGGTTAAACGGAGCCTGTTCAAAAGGCAGTGCCATGTGTTAAAATTGAGATCAGTGTTTTGATATGCATTAGTTATGCTTTATGGATTATAATACTGAACTGTCTAATGTCTTTAGCATTCACTCTTCTCCAAGTAAGGAATGGGAAGGTATTCACTGGTCTAAAAACCTGGTTTTTAACATGTTTTGATAGTGAGAACAAGATTAGCAGTCACTGACAGCAACTGTTCTCGGGGTGGGGGGAAAGTTCTGATTAATTGGCTTCCACAACTATAAAGTATAGTTAATCTTTTTTTTTTGTGGGTATTAATAGACTACTTAGCACCCACTCCTGCATGTTCAGTATTGTTTCATTTTTATTGAATTCCACATTTTCTTCGATTATCAAAATCCTGTGGATTTGGTATGTTTGTGTTGGTCCAGGTCCTGTACTTGGCTTTAAGAAATCGTTTTCAGTCATCTGCATGATTGCATCAGACATCAATGTGTTATGGCCTGGGGTTCATGTGGAATCTGTCAGGAGGCTACATCCAGACCGCATTCAGAGGTGCCTGCAGAAGAGATGGATTGTTCTCCTCATGGCAGCAGTCTGCCTTCCTCTGCCAGCTTCTTAAGAGGTGCCCATGTTTCTAACACAATTTTTGGTGAAGAGCTGAGCTTTTCCTCTTAGCTGTGAACTTGGTCCCCAGGACATGTGAAATTGGATGCACATCTGCAGGCCCTCCAAGTGTCAGGTGTGATCTGTGCACAGGAGTGATCTGGTGCTTCTACAAAGGGCTTTATCTATCCTGCAAGTGCAGGGGGTCTGTGGTGTGGCAGAGAAGTCTGAAAGAAAGCAGGAGACTTGTTCAGCTGTGTACTGACAACAGAGGTTGTCAGCCCATCCAGGAATAACTGATTAGGGAATTGATGTCTCTCTTCTGTGTGTTCTCAGATATTCCACTCTCATGTGCACAGAAGCAAAAGATTCTGTGGCACTTAACGACTTCCAAATGAATGAAGTGAGTGCTGTCCTATATATGCTGCTGTGGTGCAAAGAATTGTACTTTTGGAGAAATTGCTGAGTGTTGTGGATTGCTCCCCTGATGTTGGTTGTGTGTACATGCCTGTGGAGTTCATCAGTGGTGTTTAAATAAGTATGGCAGAAATGATAAAGCGACACGTTTCATGGAGAGGCTCAAGAACTGCCATTTTATAGTACCAATACAACATAATGTGGTTTCATTGTTCTGCAAGTTTCACTGGCATTGTGATTTTTAAAATTTTCCAAATAGCTCATGAGTGATGCTGCTGCCCTTGGCAGACTGTATATTCCATGGTAATCTTCAAATTCTTCAGGCATGAAGCATCTGGCATTTCTCTTACCACTAACCTAAGAGAAATACAATAAAAAGGTCTAAAATATCCTTTCAGAATGAACTGTTTTTAAAAATTGACTTCATACTAAGGTGCTGCAGTTCAGCACAACTGTTCTTACTTACCCTACCTTTTTAGTATGATTTGACAGCAGGTTCTTTAATATGGATAGAGGAGTATTTTTCCTCTCATGTTTTCAAGAAAGCCTACAACAAAAGGGAGGTTTGATATTAGCATTTCCATTAAATTGTGTGAGGCAAATTAGAAAGTTTTTATCTCTAGCCATGGGAAACAAGACATTGTTCCAAACTACAGGGGATAATGTTGTCATTTTTAGTGATGTGTCTTTAAAAGAAAAAGGCCAATGTATTTTTTGAACTTAAAATATTTTATTTGCATTTTGTCACTTCAATGTGTTTAGTTGTTTTGGGGTTCTTTTGCTTTTCCCATCAGAAAGCTGTGCCCTGTTTGTTCATCATGCAAAACACAGTGTAGGTATTGTTTGATGCTTGAGACAGCTAAACAGCAAGCTAGTGGAGAGAAGTGTTTAAATGAATGTTAGGCATGATATTTTCTACTTTTAACTGGAGAAATTTACAGTTTAAATACATTTTGGGTCAAAGGGGAGACCCAAGCTCTCCTTTGTCTTTGATTTCCAGCAGCATAGGCTTAAGGTGCAAGAATGTGGGGAAGAATCAAAGATAGAGAATCATGTGCATTATTGGTAATACTGGTTTTAAGAAACAGTATTTGTGTGGTTACTGCATTGTAATAAAAGGCCTGTAGAAATGAGAAATAATTCACTTCTGAGCACTGTAGTTCATGCAAGCATTTTTATTTTCCTTATAATGCACTCAGAACGGTGTGTCCGCCCATACAGGTGAAAGCTATTATGATTCATGTTCAAAAGGCCGCTGTGTCAGTGTATCTGCAGAGTATTTTCAATCTGTGAATTAATAAGCAGTTGTTTGCCCCATCATGGAATAGGAGAAACACAAAACTGGTTAATGGCTCATTGCTTTTGTTTAGGACATAACCTAAAACTGACTGCTGCGTGTGTTGATAATTGTTTTTATATCTGCCATATAAAGCGTTTTGAAATGCTAACCCCAAATATATTCACTATGAATATATTTGTTGTTTTTGTTGTTGTTAATATAATAAATTCCATGCATTTTGTAATGTGTGTAAGTACTTGCTTGTGAAAGGCCATTTTACTAGAAAAGGAATCCTTTATTGTTAAGTGTTAACATATTAAGACTAATCATGAATCTGACATTTGATTGCTTAGTGGCTAATAAACCAAGGCCCTACAGGTTCTGCATGATAAAGCTTTCACTTTGCTTAGGCTTATGACATGCCTTTTGAAAGAAACCAGGATTATAATGATAGATAAAGCATACAGTTTAAGTTACCTCTTTGTGATGTTGGACAATGGTGTCTCATGTTAGAAAAACCCTAACTTACAAGAGTAATTTACCAGCTGTCCCCCAAAAGGAAAT
The DNA here is from genome assembly GCA_013397915.1 of Daphoenositta chrysoptera. NCBI lineage: Eukaryota > Metazoa > Chordata > Aves > Passeriformes > Daphoenositta > Daphoenositta chrysoptera. Next base: position 48,334 of record VZRO01004220.1, read on the forward strand.
AATATTTGCCATGGGATAGAACAAAGTGTTTTAAAGCAAATCGTAGTAGTAAAAACATGGCTGAACAAAAGCTTTACAAATAAAAGTTTTGATTTTACTAAGCAGATACTGCAGCTAGTTTTTCCAAGGATGTATAATTTTCATTCAAGACTGCTAGCAAGATAAAAAGCTGCAGTTTGCATCTGCATCTGTTTATGATTCTGTGTATACCAGCAGCACTTTAGCTTTTATAATGTACAGCTACCTTTCAATGTGCTCAGATTATAAGGAGAATAGTTTTTGTTAGCAGAAATTAGGTGTATTTGCCAACAGATTAATCAGACCTAGTTAAATTAATCACAGGGGTTTTGTTCCACACTGCTTCAGTGCATTTGATTTACTTTTCCACTCAGTCTTACATGTAATACATTTAAGAATTTTGAAATTTACTCAAAATTCTTAAATATGTGTACAATTTTTGTACCTAAAGCTTGGCTTACCTTTTCATATTTGGTAGAGGAACTACACATATTATTGTGTAATATGAAACACTTTTAGCTGTCAAAACAAACTTCTGTCAATACAAATCATGGTGATCATTGTGAACATTACTCTGAGAACATGCACATTTCTAAACCAGCACAGAAATTCTTACACTTTTTTGTGCTGCTGGGGGAAATGCATCTCTAGCTGTTGAGTAATTGAATTTATCAGTTTGCTCTTTATAATTTGATATTGACAGTATAAAATTTGTGCTATTGTTTTCCATTTGTTTTAGTACTGTTACTGCTATTTAAAATTAATACTCAATTGTTAGGTAGAGGGCTCCAGGTTGGAGTTATGGTTTAATTCGTTGCGCAAATTCTGAAAAATTAGGTATGTTCTCCAAATAACAGTGAATTGCCGCATTAAGATAGTGATATAGCAGGAAACAACATATTAGCAGTTTGGTAATGGTCAGAGCTGTGTTTAAGTTGCTTTATTTTACTTGCTTTCCATTGACTTTCTACTTTTTCATTGTGTTGTGAGTACAGTAACACAGTAAAACCAATGTGCTCTTCTTTTATTGTCAGGTTTCTCTGTCCTTTTCAGCACCTGTTTCCTTCTGTACTGAGATGTTGAGGAAATATGAAGTAGCAGGGAAACTTCCTGTACTGTCCATGCCATTTTTTAAGCCATTATGGATGAATTTCCATCTCGTTGAGGAAGTTGTAGCAGCTCTCTGGTCACCTGAGATAAGCTAAGCAACGTTAGTTGAATGGTTTTTTCTCACCATTGCTGTGTCATTTGCACGTGTGTTACCTTGGAGTTTTCTCACAACATGGTTGGTATGGTGTGATGTGAGGCTTTGAAGATGCACATGGGAGCTGATTTCTTTTTCTTCTTTCGTAGGTGACGGGTGTGGACACACTGTGCTGGGCCCTGAGAGCGGGACCCTGGCCTCCATAAACTACCCCCGGACCTCTCCCAACAGCACCGTTTGCGAATGGGAAATCCATGTGAAGCCTGGGCAGCGAGTTCAGCTCAAGTTTGGTGATTTTGATATTGATGACTCAGATTCCTGTCATTCCAGTTACCTCAGAGTTCACAATGGCATTGGCACCAACAGGACAGAGATAGGTAGGAGCTTTTATTATCACTATTTGAGAACTGTTGTCTTGTATAGAACTTGGGTGTACTGCTGGTCCTTTTTGTTTCTTTTTGACAACAACTGTATGCTAACTGCAACACAGATGCTGTAATAATCTTTGATTCTTGAGATTCTGGAAGGAAGCTCCACTGCGATGTGGGGTTTTTTTCTCAGGTATTACCCAGTAGCTTGCAAAGTTCTTGTAAGCAGTGGAGAGGGAACTGTAGAACTAGGAGCATCTTCATTTTTAAAAAAAGGCATATGCATGTGTAAAAATCTCTATATCTCTAGATATAGATACAGATATATAGATATATATCTTCCCTGAAATGCCTTTCTTTTTGTATGGATTCACTCTAACTTGAGTTCTTCATCTTGGTGGTGTTAAAGGATGTCAGGCTTCAAAAGGTGTGTGGTTTAAATATCCTCCATCTTCTGATAATGTTCTTAGTTTAATTTTTGTTCTCTTCAGGAGAATTTCACGACTAGAAGTCAGTGGGTTTTTTTCATATAGCAGTGTGATATTATCTACATCAAGGTATATGTAGAGTGTTAAGACTCTTGTGGTTACTTTGCATAAAACTCAAAATGAATTGCCGTGCTTCCTTCTCTAAATTTAGTTGTTATTATGCAGATTAACTTTATTTTCTTTCCTGAAGCTTTAAATTGGAGAGAGAGAAACAGATTTACTTCACTGACACTGTTTTTGTGCAATTCAAATGCTGATCCCGCTAAATTGAGTCTTTTTCTAAGGAGGCTAGTGGAGTCTTAGCTTTGTTAACCCGCTTTTCCAACTGTTACCTAGGTAAGTGTATGTGAAAATAAGTATGTGCTTGGAGCTGCTGAGCCAGACTTGGTCTAAAATAGGAAACACTGTATGCCTTAAATGGCAAGGAACATCAAGTTCTGATAAGTCTATTACTCACTTTTACAAGGGACTTCATGGGTTCGAGTAAATGCCTGCTTCATTTGTTTCTCTTGCTTTTCAGCTGTGTCCTGCTAGTGTAGCAGCACAGTATGTTGAGCTAATGTGTGTGTTGTTCTGCTCTTAGTGTAAATCACAGGACAAACAGTGATGTTAACAGTGGCAAATACAGATGATGCAGGGTTTGGGTTCTTTTCATGTTTGAAGCAACAGACACTGGAGAGACTTGAATTTTCTTGGGAGAAATCTGGATTTATCCTAAGTTTTTCCATTCAAGACTACTGATGTGGTCTAACATTAAAATACTTGTTTAACATAAAATCTGAAATTCAGTCATACCATTTTTAGCCCAAAATGACTTAAAAGTTGGCTGGTTAGATAAAAAAAAAATTGTTAGTGGGTTCATTGATAAACAGAGAGGGTTTCTAATGAAGCTTTTAAGGGCTAGTGCTTAATCCAAGCCTGTTGAGTTTATCAAGAAATCAAAAGAAGATTCAAATTCTCAGTGTTAAGTTTATCTCTAGTATAAGTAAGATCTAGAGGAGTTTTTTATTAGATTTCATGACAGTCCAATCACTGTGCATCTGCAGTCAGATGCACTTATTTAAGACACGGGAGTTCCCACTCCTGCTGTAATGTTGCTGTACAAAAGCACTCAGGGCCTTCAGTACCTAAGTACAGACAAAATAGCAATATTACATCTCCTGCACATACAGTTGACAGAGGTGTTACTGCACTCATGCTTTGTCCATTCCTAGTGCTTGCTTTTTCAAAGATTGACAAAAATCAGGCAGGTGGCCAGGGAAGAGTTAGAAAAATGATTTATAGTCTCAAAAGTATGTCTTGCCATGAATCATAAGGCGCATCACTCTACGGTCAAAGGCCATATGTCCATGGTGCAAGCAGCACTGGAGAGTTTATCCAAGCTAGATACAAATGGCACTGTGTATTTGCCTGAAGAAGGGGATAAATGGTGTTTTGAGAGGAGTCTCAAGATGATCAGTCATGTAACAAGATCCAGTGGCTGAAAACAAAACTTAAAAAAGGGGAAAGAAAAGGTTGTGTTGGTGTAATATAAATTGCATTTAAGTATTGTAAAATCTGTTTTCTACATTTTATTACAAGATACCCTTGCTTTGTTTGAAAAAAAAAAAACCTGAATAAGCAACATCTAGAAAGCTCTGAATAATGATAGGAATTTGTATTTTAATTTTTAGATTTTTTTAAGCTATTTTATTAGTTCTTGGGAGTGCAGATCACTTTTTAAAGGAAATTGACATACATATTCTTTTTATTTTGTATTATATTTGTTAAGAACTATTCCTGCAGAATAGTGTTTACTCCACTTCCTCTACTTTAGTATTGTAATTTGCCTTTATTTGAGAAAGGAGTCTTGCCTCTTTTTCTGCTATTTTACAATGTGATAACATACCTATTATGAGGAAAGCAAATGGAATGATGAGCTGAAACAGAGGCAGTGTCATTTACTGCTGGTGATTATCCACTTTGATTATCCACTGCAGAATCTTAAATAGGGTTGTAGATGGTTTTTACAACATCAAATGATCAAGGTAGCCTGTAGAACGGAAGATTATTTTTTTCCTAACAAGTTAATTAACTGTTCAGTATCTTTACTAAAGTTTCTAGTTCATAGGACTGGAGAACTCCATATTGATTGTGGTCTGTTTAACATTCATCCATGAACGTGACTTGGTAGCAATTCTAGAACTTCGTAGGGCAGGTACTGTCAACATCTGCAGACTCCAGCAGCTCAAATTGTGGGGTTTTTTTTCATTTTGCAAGGCAAGAGAAGTACCCAGGTACAGAACCTTTGTTACATTTTTTAGGTGTGACAAAACAGAAAGAGAACTAATTGGTAATGTATATTAATGGTGCTCACCTATGATATGATATATGTCTGATACTGCTGAAATGTAGTGAGTTGTGCCTTCTCTTGTCCAGAATTAAGGAAAGTACTTGGCAGAAACCATGAAAGAGTCAATGAGGAATAAGTGCTCCAGCAGCTGAGGGAAAAGGAGGGCTTTTTTCTCATTTGCTTCTGTAGATGCTTCTCATTGTCCTAACTTGATCCTTTTCCTTGAGAAATTCCTCATGTTCTTTGAAGCACTGACTGTGGAGGTTATGCATGGCTAGAGGTGAATGGGATAAGGTCACGTTTATCTCTAAGTGTTGGGATATGAGAGACCTGTTGACAGTGACAAACTCAGAGTCTGCCATTTGCTTTATGTGGTCACTAAGGACATTATTTAGTGTCATGTTCATGTATTTGCTTTTGAATATACAGCAAAACTAATGTGAGCCTACACTGCAGATGAAATAAGAGGCTGGAAATTGAATAAGATGCTTATTATATATGTTGTTTTGGGTCAATATTTGTTCTCCTCCTCCTCTCCACAGGAAAATACTGTGGGTTTGGCTTTCAGATGGATGGTTTAATTACTTCAAAAAGTAATGAAGTCACAGTACAGTTCATGAGTGGAATTCACACTTCGGGACGTGGATTTCTTGCAGCTTATTCAACCACTGACAAATCAGGTATTTATAATTATTTGGTAATTTTTCTTCGCTGGCAAAATTAGAGCTCTGTAGTAAAAACACAGAACTAAATCATTTATGGTCACATTCTCACAAATTAACTTCCAAAAATTTCATACACTTTTCATGATACTTCCATATAGGAAATTGGACTGCCAATTACCTAAAAGTTGCTGTAGTTTTAAAGAAATGGTATCAAATAGCAGAGGAAAAGTTTCAGTTGTCTGTTGTAAATGAAAGAACTGCTTCAGTATCAGGACAAAATGCATTTTTTCAGGCACTAATCAAGGTGGCAGATAGCTAACAAGTTTTCTTACCAAACTGTATATTTTTTATACAGACTAACCTCATGGAAGTTTTTATTTCAGTAGCAGTATCCTCTACTCCCCCAGCACTTCAGTTACATAATTTGCTGACTAGTTTTTTTTCTTTTTCTTGTTTTTTTCTCTGGTTTTGGTTACTTTAAGCCTCTGAAAGAGGTTGCTGTATTTGTTCTGCATCTCCTCCCACTCATTGTAAAGGTGAGTGATATACGTGGTCTGCAAGGAAATGAAGGAGTGCCAGCAACTGCTTCAAAAGGCAAAAACCCTATCTGGAAGTTATTCTAAAAAGAGCAGATTAAAAGTTTCAGTTTTTAATTTTGTAGGGTTTTTGATGCTTTCCTTTCTGTATTTTGAACTGTATGTCTTGATACACAGCAGACACGAACATTGAAATTTATGATATCAGTCATGGATGCCAATAACATGGCATTCTAACATTTGTTCTCTGTGGTGCTTGGGTTCAGCACAGCAGAACCATTAAATGTTGAAAACACAGGCCTCTTTAGCTTATTAATTTAATTTTGTGAAAAGAGCATGTGTTTCTGTCTCTGATTTATCTCTGAAGTATAGCTATAAATTTAAATTAAGCTGCACAGAAAATGAATTTTTGTAGTATGTCTCCTTATCTTTTGTCATATTCTCAGTAGATTTCCCAGCTACTCAGACAAATTAGCAACGTTCTACTGTAATACAAAATCTGTTGCAAGAAAATTTAGTAGGAATGTGGTTTTTTCATTCTGAGACTTTCGGTTAAGCTTCAGAGGCTCAAATGTGTGTTTTCCTGCACTTTAAAAAGCATACTCAAGCTTGTTGTCTTTATCATCCTCTTGACCTAACATTTTTTCTTTCCAGACTTAATTACCTGTTTAGACAATGCAAGTCACTTTTCCGAACCAGAATTCAAGTAAGACTGATTTTTACCTGTTTCGTTCCCAGTCTCTTTAGTGAAGTAATTTTAGTGTTTCTACTTGGCTTTGTTACTTACATCTGATGCAGCTTGAAAATTGGCCCTCCAGAGAACTTGAGACACAAAGTGATTAGGGTTAGAGCTGAATAATTTTGACATTTGCACTTCTCCTTCCTCCTCCTGTCTCTCCCATTTGTGTTATTTACATGCAGTATACAGTAGAACCTCGTTAATTTGCACTAACATCTCATTTCCATAGAAATTCCAAAGAAAGAATATTGGTTTTATAAACATATTACAGCAGGTACACAACTGTATTACTGAAATTCGTATTACAGTTACCTAAGGAGCACTAAATGATGAAATGTGATAGAAATTGCAAACCCATTTCACAGTTTGATGCTCATTAATGAGGTTCTGTGGAGACACAGAACGCTGTACATTCTGATGGGGGAAATGTGTCACTTCCATGTTTTCTCCTTTTCCATTTCCATCTAAAGCAAAGACAATGTTTAAAGCTGCAGACTGTTGTGAAGTAACTAAGCTTACTCTTTGGAGAGCTTAAGCCATGGCATCATGAAACCTTTCAAAGTGCAACCTTTGCATTTCTCCTTCATTTTCCCAGGTTCCAAAATAGGGCTCTAATTGTAGCCTCTGGCCTTAACATGTGACAAAATCTCTGAATCCCACTGTTTTCATGGAACCTACAACGTTGCTTTACCTGTTGCTGAACTGTGGTGAAAATGTTAATGAACTTACTCCGCTTTACTTGTAACTCTTGAAGATGTAATAATTTTCATGTGTGCAGTATGAAATGGCCCTAGAACATGAACGTGGCTTGCTCCAGAGGTGCTGGTATCTTGCCTCTTGCTTATCATGAGGTAGTGGTAATTTGGCCAGTTTTTTACGATCAAAGCATTGCCAAAAGCTATTATAAAATGGCACTGTTTTTCAGATGTTTTATTTAAGGGTGCAAAACAAAAAGATATGCAGGTCTCTAGTTCATAAAATGAAATTCATTAATTGTTACTTATATGACTTTGAATTTACAGGAGCCATGTGGTATTTATATTATAAAGTGCTGGTTTTATTAATTCATCATATTGAGACTGGGACTGTACTTTCAGCTGAAACTTGTTTTAAAACATTTTCAAATGTCTGTTCTCCTGTTGTGTACTTGTATTTTTGGTCTGATTTGATAGGTCTTCAGTTAGGAGATACTACATAGTAATATATGAATAGCAGAGTGTTGTAAATCAAAACATAATAACTGTTTTATAACAGTAGGAGACTTGTAGGTGCACGCATATCCTGACTTGATATTTTGTTCTCTTTCAGTAAGTATTGTCCAGCTGGATGTGTGATTCCTTTTGCTGATATTTCAGGCACTATTCCTCATGGATACAGAGATGTAAGTAAAAATACCATGGGCTCAAGTGAGTTTTCGTAAAACATGTGATGGATAATACAAGTCAGTTTTAGTTGTTGGCATTAGTTGTGCTTCCTGTGTGCTGGGATTTGTACCTCCTAAAAGTGAGTAATATGGTACTCCTAAATGGTACTCATTTTTTAGCACTGGTGGTAAATGACAGGTGCTTCAGATGTTGCCATCTCCAAGAAGTGGTGTCGTGAATCTTAAATATTTTTGCAAGGCCTGCAGAGAAGGGTGGATCAATCAAAAGATTAGGTGTTTTTCCTACTTCCTGTTTTGTTTTTGTTGGTTTTCTCAGGTTGGGAATTGAGATCTATAAAGAAAGAACCAGTTCTTTTAATGATGTCCTCTTGTTTTTGACTATGTAATGCCTCTTTCAGCGGCGACTCAGTGGTTATCTTAAATTTTGTTACACTGGAGAGATGAAATATTGTTTGTGCTCAGCAGCTATAAAATAATATGCACAACAAAGTTAATACTGTAACAGTAGTTCTATAAATTGGTAATGAGCAGCTTTAATAATGTACTATTTACTTAAAACACTACAAAACCCTATACAGTATTTTTCTAATTGAGGCCTTTGCACATCAATTAATGAACTTGCCATAGGATGGGAGGATGTTCACTTTGCTTGTTTTTAAGTGATTATAATTTTGCTAGCAATCTACTAAAAATTACATCTTAAAATAATCTTTTAATAAGCCCTTAGATATAGCACAGAGGAAAGACAATGTAAAAGTGTTAGTAATCGAAGATTTTAGTATTAAATATGAACTTGGAATGTTCCTGTCTGGTTTTCCTTTCCCAAATATTTGTAAATCCCAGCCTACTTGCTTGAACAATCACCCCTATGTAAAAATGTCACCACAGTGTAACTGTGTTATATGTTCTGGTCCACAGTGAGCCCTCACTATATGGCTGCAAGGTAATTTTGTGGCTAGTAACAAGATGAAATTGTTTCTCTGCATCACAAATTTGCAGCATCTGTAGGAGTTGTGCTTGTTGGGAGTTTTTTTTGCCAAAATCTGGAATAATTGTTTTCTATGGAGGAAAAGGAAACCTAACAAAACTTAAGGAAATTAATGCCCTGTGACTTTCTTTCTGTATACTTTGTCACTCAGAAAAGGCAGAGAATTTCCCAGAAGTCAGGCTGTGTGGAAATAAATGAAATTGTCCAGCACTTTAGACCAAGTTTCAGGTAGAGGTTTCTCATGTGTCTCTTTCAAATGTACAGGAGCTGGTTGCTGCTTTAAAAAATACCTAAAATCTTGATTCTTTTCTGTGTGACCCTAATGTCCACAGTCCTTGAGGGCTCGGAGCTCTCATTGCTGACATCTGGTGAGCAGGGAGGAGAGAGCTGCATCTCCACCAGAATCCCATGCTCTTACTTGAATGGGAACGGGAGCTGTGTTGGTCCCAGACCTGTTGTATGTGAGCTTACTCCGTGCAAGCCTGAAGGACTTGGTGTGATGAGTCCTGCTCACTGTGGCACAGGCAGCATGCAAGCCAGAGAAGTGTCACTGTGACATTTGTTAGTAGATTCTGTCATCCAGGGAAAGACAGCAAGAACATGATACCCTGCAAAAACATTTTTTATCTTCATTGACTTGTACAACGTAGGTAATTGACTTGTTTAGGGTGAGTTGTATGCATGTATTACCATGGCTTTATATGGATCAGAGTGCTGGATGGTTAAACCATGTTTAATCATGAATTAAGATAAAAAATACAACCCCTTGGCTAAAAGCTACAAAATCTGCAGTGCATCATCCATTAATTTTGAGAAAATAAACATACTTTCAATGTGCTTTCTATTAAAAGGTTGTCTATGTATTTACATCTTCAGCTTCTGTTGTCTACCAATATATTATTATATGCTGGCTGTTTGGCTTTTTCAGACTGATTCACCTTGGTGTTGGTTTGAGGTTATTTAATTACAACAGTTACATTCCAAATATATCTGGGTGAGGACACAGTGAAGTGTAGGGCCTTCCTTTTATGATTTTTATAAATTCAATAATAAATAAAGATTAATGGTTTCTAAATAACCAAGATAACAGTTAACTAAGATGAGTATTTTAATGTAATAATAACAAAGACTGTATTTGGACAGTGTAGCATTTACAATATATGTTGTGGTGTTTAATTTATTCACTAGTAGTATTAAATTTTTCTTTCCCTCCCTTCTTCAAGTCATCATCACTTTGTATGGCTGGTGTTCACGCAGGCGTCGTGTCAAATACTCTGGGTGGTCAAATTAACGTTGTAATCAGTAAGGGCATTCCATACTATGAAGGCTCCTTGGCTAACAATGTCACCTCAGAAATGTAAGTGTACTTCCTGTAATTTCCTTAGTTTTAGCACCTTAGATCTTGGTGTAGTGTCTCATTGCGGGATTAATTTCAGCTAGTGCAGCTACATGTTTCCTGGACAGGTTATCCTCGCTAAGTTTCTCACAGTTTTGCTGTAGTGTAATTGTTTTACCAAATATCTTTAATCTCTAGATCAAAATTCTGCAAGGAGTTTTTACCTTCTTGGCCATAAATTCCTACTGGTCTGTGGAAAACAGTAATTTAATGGCAGCTTTTCAGTTGCAGGGAAAGACTGTAGCTTGTCATTGTATCTCAAATTCCACAAATGAAAGCAATTGGAGGAGATTGATTTGTTACTAGGATTAGCTTTAATTTGAAAGGAAAGCATTTTACTGAAGCCTTGCATTTTGCTGGGTAGATGTTTGTTAGAAAGTCTTTAACCCAGTATCTCTGGACTAGATTTCAGTTGAGAAGGTGTTTGTACTGCAAGCGCTGCAACTTGCTGGCAGGATGTGTTAATCATTAAGTGCTTGTTCAGGCATATGTGCATAGGTTTCAGTGGCCAACAGTCAGATAAGAAAAATAAATTGAAGACAGTTTGCTTTCAATTTTCCTTACTGGGTGCTGCAAAACATCATCTTTTGTTCTCTGCAGGGGACCCTTATCTACAAGTCTCTTCACCTTTAAGACGAGCGGTAAGCATTATCACATGTATTACATGTTATTGGTTTCATACAAACTTTGTGAATAGAAAGAAGTGTGCAGGTATTTGGTTTCTTAATTTTCGTTCTCGTTTGTGAGGCTTTTTAGTGCATTCCGCAATAATGTATATTCTTTATTTGTTTTACTAGCTCAATTTGATGATTAATCATCACTCTGTTTGTAGGTACAGTGATGTTTAAAGTAAGCCTTGCTTATCTGCAGAAAGAGATTCTTTCAGGTTACGTTCCCTGTTGTAGTCTATTTTAAAGTGCCTTGACTCTCACACTTAAAATACACTGCTAAAGCAGAGTTGGGCACTTGAGAGTTGCTCGCTATTTGTAAAAACTGCGTGTTCTAGTTTTCTTCCAGGTTTACTCCTTACACTTCACTGGTTGTCTATTTAAAAAGCTAGAAGAAATCTCAAAATGATTCCTCACCTTTGTCCACCCCCTTTTGGCTTTTTTATCTCCCATTTTTGTGCAGCTGGATGCTGTGTGATAAATTACTATCTCTCTTGCTCTGGAAGGGCATCTTGGGCCTTGCTCTGTGTCTGAGTTGTGTCCTTTCTTGGCTGCTATGTTTGGTTTTGTCCATGTGTACCAGGTTGATGATTGGTGTGACAAGTGTTGACTGTTCTTGAAGCTTTACTGCTTTGCATGGGTTTTTTTTCTGTCTTACCTGGTTTTCAAATAAACTGGCTGTAGGTTTCTAAGTGGAAGCTAGTTTTCCTGTAAGTCCCTTTAAATGCCATCTCTGAGTGGATGTTGGAAATACTGTGAAGACAGTGGCCTTTCCTTAGTGTCCTTAACTGTTTTAATAACAATGAAGAACCATAAAACCATCATGTCTGTTTTTCATAAAGATAAAAAAAGAAAGGGGGGGAAATAATGCACATACTCCTCAAAAGTAAACAAATACTTTTCCTAATACATAAATAAAAGGGGCAGTGACTGGGGATATAAAGACAGGAATCTGATGGGCTGGAGTGTTTGGTGATGGAAGTGTATAAATAAGCAAAAATTAGAAAATAAAATGCACATAATATTAAAATTATTTCTCTCCCAGACCTCTGCAAGAGCTGAAAGAAGGAATTACATGTCTGGTATCCTTATGCATAAAGAATATTAAACACAGTGATCCAGGCAGGGTTTGCTGGGTTCTTTCGTCTTTCAGAATGTGATCCAATAGTGTGTATGAAAGTAATTAAATGGCCTGGAAACTGAAAGAGATAGGACAAAATGCTGATCTAGACTCCATGAATTTCAGTGACACTTGAGAAATTGTTGAATAAGCTAGAGACAGATGCAGGGAGCTCACAGGAGAAGGGAGTCTAGGCTGGGTTGTTCTGCCTGCCTGACTGCTAATACTTCTAGGGACTAGGCATGTGAGAGGGGAAAACAGTTGGTATTACAGAACAAGAAATTTAGCCCTTCAATTCATAGGAGATGTTTTTAGCCACCAGCAGAATTCAGCATGGGAAGAAACTACTAACAATGGTGACCAGAAAAATGTAACTAATTCCAAGGATGTATTTGAGCTCAAGGCCAGGATTATGACATGACTTCCTACATGCTTTGTTTTGTTTTTTTTTAGATCAACACTATGATACTGAGGTTGGTTTAAAAACCCAAGAAGTCATATAGACACAAAAAAGGAACAAATGAACCAGTAGTCTGTTTCCCATGCCTGCATGAACCATAGATACTCTTAAACCATGAAAGTTGCCCAGTGCTTCTCATCGAGTTCTCTGTGTGACTGGTGACTGAGAGAATATTCACATTACTCTTGGAACAGGCATAAATCATGGCATTCTCATGATTAGTTTGGTTCTAGCATCTCTGTTAGAAAGCAAAAGACAGTGTGTTTTGTTGGTATTGTTACGGAATAAATTTAGACAGCCATTTAGTATTTGCATGTAAAGTCTTGAAATCCAAGCAGTGTAACTTCATATCTCATTGTCAGTCCTCACCTTTTCTGTTGTTCAGGTTGCTATGGGACACTGGGTATGGAATCTGGGGTGATTCCTGATTCCCACATCACATCATCATCTATTCTTGAGTGGCCTAACGAAACAGGACAAGTAAACATTTGGAAACCTGAAAATGCCAGACTAAAAAGAATTGGGCCTCCTTGGGCTGCTTTTATCAGTGATGAACATCAGTGGTTGCAGATTGACTTGAATAAAGAAAAGAAAATAACAGGTGAGTGCATCTGATGTGGCTTCTCAGCAGCTTTTAAAAAGTTTGGTTATGGACATCCTGTTTTTTCCAGTTCTGTGAATTAGATAAAGCTCAGGTGGCACTTAATTGGTTCCATGTCCTAGCTAATATGCTGAGGAACCTGGAGCTGAAGAGGTGTAGTTTCATAGCAGGAGACATCTCTTCCATCAGAATTTGTTGAAGTGTTTCCTGTAGTTTTATTGGATTCTTGATACTTCCCTTTTCCTCCTCGTTGTTTACTCGAAGGTGCAGATGGAAATCCAGTCAGCTCAGCCCACTGGTACCTCTGATGCAGGTGTACTGACCTGGGTTCCTAGGTTTTCCCTGCTGCCGATCACAGTTGCAGTGAATCCAACAGCAGGGTAGGAGCAGTTCCAGTGCAGTGTGAGGAAGCAGCAGACACAGGAAAGCAGCTGGTAGCCTCCCCTTCATCTCCTCGCCTGAAGTGGGGCTTGGGCCCAGAGCTGGGGATCGCAGCCCCCTGAACAGTCTCTGCTGGGCCTTGCCTCAGCAAACAGGCCACACAGTGCAGGCTTAGGCAGGTTAGGCCCTGCTCCTTCACAGAGGAGATGATTTTAGCAGCTCTCTTGATTTGGAGAGAGCTGGAGGTGCTGTTTCCCCAGGCTACTCTGGATGGTTTGTTTTCTGTTCTGGGAGCTGAGCAGCCAGCTCATGGTTACTAATTCCCGTTGACCACAGTGTTGCCCATTCCAGGTGGTGAAGCACTGAGGCATTGGCATTTTAGGTTTAATCTCCAGGGTAGCTGTGCAGCTGTTGTATCTTCACTTAGTGTTTTCTGGTTTAATCATTCAGAGGTGATTTGCTGTTGTTGATAGGCATGTTTGTCATCTGATGCAAATAAAAAATAAATTGGATTTAGGTGGAGGGCTTCATAGAGTCTGGGGCTTTAAGGCTATTGTGAAACATGTTCCGCTGATCAGTTGGGGTTTGTCTCTTTACAAAATGCCTGAGCTGGTCTCTGTAACCTCAGCTGCACACCCTGCTATCAGCAGCATGGCTTCCTGTCATTAAGCAACCTGGATTTACCAGTGGCCTTCGTTATTACCTCCCTGGGGACTCCTTGGACTTTGCATTACTCCTCTAATTCCTGTGCTAATAAGCTTTTCCAGAACAGCTTTCCTGTGTGAGTTGTGCTGCAGCCCTGCAGCGTCAGCTGTAGGAAGCTGCAGTTTTTTCAGTGGTGCCTTTAGGTTGGCAGTACAAGAGCAGGAAAGAGCTGTGTCAGCTGCTGGAGACAGGTGTGGGCTGTGGTCAAATGAATGGGCTGCTTCCATCAAGGAATGGGGGGGAAGAGGGCTTAGCAAGGTTATATCATGAAAATTAAAATACTTACTTTGGTAAGTAAAATGATTACTATGTTTCAGTTACTGTGGAAGTTTCAGATCCTGGCACTTTGGATAAAACTTCTTGAAATTAACTGGACCAGTGAAGACTCTCAGCTATGCAACTCTGGATTCAAAAACTGATCTGCTAATTTTTACAAAGTGATACCAGTTTTTTATTTTAACTGGGCACCTCAATTTTCACAGGTATTATAACTACTGGATCAACTTTAGCAGGGCACTACTATTATGTCTCAGCCTACAGAATTTTATACAGTGATGATGCACAGAAGTGGACAGTGTACAGAGAACCTGGCATGGATAAAGATAAGGTAAAAATGCCACATGCTTTCTAGGTATGTTCTATGGAGATTTCACTATTGTAAATACAACTCATTTTGGTATGGTGAAGAATCATTAATTTTCCTTTTCAGTGTTATTTTGAATCATAAACAGCAGATAAGCAGACGAAAGTATGACAATACGCAAACATGTAAGGATTTGGACAGTTCTAAAACTCAGATATTATTTTTAGTACTATTTGGGGTGGGAATATTCTATGCAAGAAACTTCTGTTGATAGTGGTAGGCTGCCTGGTACTACGTCACTTCAAGAATAATTATATTTCTTTTCAAATAGGTTATATGTTTTAAAATTAAGCTTTACTTTCTTACCATCTTGGGGTTACAGAATAAATGTTATGGGTTGTAAAATTTTTCATGTTTTATAATGTTTTTGTCAATCTTATTTTTTAACTAAATACTGTTAATTTTCTTATGTAAGAGAACAGCCTTTACAGAGGGGATATGTTCAGATTGCAAGTGTTTTGCCACACAGAAAAAGTCCCTAATGTTAGCAGCAAGATAATCTTATTTTCCCTGTGTTTACAGCTCTGCAATATTTAATAGACAGTAAAAATGAGAAAATCAGTGACTTTCCAGTGGTTCAGATCAGATTTTCTTAAAGAAATTCCAGGATTCCTGGTAATGTGTCGCAGCTAGATTTTCCTTCTTTTTCTTAAAATCCTTGGTTTTATTTTACCTTAGTTTAGTTGACCTGTGGAATTACATATGTGTAACTGTAACTACTAGCCTGGTAGTTTTTTAGAAACAGGCTTTAAGAATGGTCACTCTTTGGCTGTCCTTGGTCTTCTCTTTACTCTGGGTTGAGAATGTTTCTAGGTAGAATGTAGTGTCCTGTTGATGAAGTAAAAGACTGAAGTTTGTTAAATTAGGAGAGTTTTGAACACTGAACATAATTGCAGTAGGAAACTCCTGAAAGAGAGGAGGAGAATTTACTGTCGGGTCTGAGCCTACATGTGAACTAAAGTGACTGTTGGTGTGAAGTATTCAAGAAAAAAGGAAAAACCTAGCGTATTTTGCTAGTTTTGAGTGCCCTCTTCTGGCCATAAAATAAGATCTCAGTTAGCAAGCTGCCTGGATTTAGGCTTCAGTGATAGTTTGATAATTTTGTTAAAAAATCTTTGCAGCTATTGCCTTGAATTTGAATGTTTTGCTCCGCTTGCATGTTCATGAAATTAAACAAACTGTGGAGCCTGAAATTACAGGCAACAGATCTTTCTTTGCACTATGTGTGTCATTAACGGACAGGGCATGAAAATCAGAGGTACCCAGAAGTGGCAGCTGTATTTAAATGACAGAAAAAATGGTTCCATTTGGTTCAAAACAGCAGATTTTCTCTCCATCTGCCATCACCTCACTTGATACAGATGTGCTTTTGGATGCATCTGCTTGCAGGCTTCTCCCCTTTGAGCACACCAGACCAACCAGGAGATGCTATTGCCTGTTTTTTTGAAACATTTGAAATTCCTAACATTTTTCAGGAGACTAGAAGCTTTTCCAAGATTTTCCTGTAGTCCTTTTCCAAATACCTTTTAGAGATTCGGCAGTACTCAAGAAAACCTTTTGTTAAATTTTTCATATATGAAAAAAAGTAAAATGCTTGAATTGGGGAAAAAAGACAAATCACAGATGCAGTGTTGGAAAACTTTGTTTAACAGCACAGAGGGAAGTGGAAAGAGTTTGATAAAAAGAATATGAAAGTGATTTCTTGTGAAAAAGTTTGTACCGTTATGAGCTCAGAACCAAATTATTTTTTAATGCAAAAATTAGAGTAACAAAAAATACGGAGCTGCAGGTAAAGTTAAGTTACTTCTGTAACACTGGACACCAAAAGCTTGACTGATAAAAGCCTGCACTAAAGATCTTTACTGTTAATCTTTCTTGAAGGTAAGAGTCATCATTGATTCTTTTTGCCCTTGATGTTACATGCTCAGAAACCTCAGCCTCAGAAACCTGACACGAGATTTAACTTTCAGAGTTGGGCATCTGTGTCCCTAATCTGCAACTTCTGCATGTGTTGCTTGGGCAGCCAGATGTGCCTTCTTTTGGTACTGGGCTCTGGCAGGCACAGCACAAGCAAGGATACAGTATAGCAATTTGGGCTGGGTGCACCCCCTCAGGAAGTCACCTCTGTATTTTGCTTCTCACTCGCATCCTTACCAAAACAAATAATTCTTTGGTGAGATCTGTAGGTACAAGCCTGTCTGTCATTAAAAAAAAAGTAGTGAGGGAAAACTAGGAACCCAGTCTGCTGTGGACACATGAACTACAGCTACTTGGTGTTATTCATTTATTTCCAAAATAACATCATAGGCTTGCCCCTGAATTTACTCTGTCTTCATTTGTTGCTACTAAATATATTTAAGAACAATAAGCTTAAATTCAGAGCAGGGACTTCTTTTGAATTGATAGTTTCCTGAAATAATTTTTCAGATCTCTAGGGATATTCTAGTCATTTTGTTCAAATATTTTAAACTCAGGAGTGCAATACAGAAATCTCTTCTCTTGTGTATCAAGGTTGAAACAGCAGTGATTTGCATTGATTAGAAATGTGCTTAAAGCTCTTTACTGCTCCATGTTATGCAGACACATCAGCTGTTATACAATGCAGTGCTTGTCCTTAAGAATGGCGTGGTGCTTTATTGGTTACCAAGTGGTGTCAGTCAGAAGAAAACTCCTTATAACACTGACTTTTTCCTGGCAAGTGCCATAATTCTGTTCTGCATTGTGTCCACCATTATTTGGAGTATCTGTATCAGTGCCTTCAAAAGAAAGAACTCATTTACTGTCACCTCAGTGGTCACCTGTGTTGCAGCAGCACCACAGAGTTGCATGGGCAGGGCCAAAGGCCCACAGCTGTGCACTACCGTGGAGAGACAGCTCACTTCCTACCAAAAGGGATGGTGCCAAACCAGTCCTCCTAAAGGAGAGGGAGGGTTGGAGTACTGGGCCGAGGTGCTGTATTGTTTTAAGCAGTTCGTGGGTGAAAAACCCATGGTTGGCTGTAAATTCGCCAGTGTGCTTCCGTTGCATCTCACAGGGGACTGCTCACTGCTTTTAAACTTCAACCAGACTCATTCTGTATTGTCACATTTTGATGAGTTCTTTGCAAGGATGGCAGTGGAGAACCAGCTTGAGCTCATCCTTCACACAAAGTTGGTGCCCTTCTCTTGAGAACCTCGTGGTTCAGTATGAGTGTGAGGAGAACTGTCACATTCTGAACCCAAATTCTTTTATTTTGTTGTGACTCAGCACTTGTAGGTAGCAGCCACAAGAGGATAGTGTGGTTACACACTTGAGGGGTGCTTCCCAATGCTTTCTAATGAATACCATCCTCAGACAGACTGTGCTGAACTGCTGGGCTGTGTGAAGGCACTGCTCAATTCCTGCTTGTAGTGTCCCATCTCCTTGCTATCCACATATACTTGAAGAGTTGAGTACAAAATATGAAAAAAGGACCAAGTTGGAATAACTTAGTGCCATAAACATGTGAGATGTGTGTAACAGCAGGCACTGCCTGGGCAGCATCAGTAGGATATTACATGATACCTTTACTCTGAGCTATGTAGTTGTGTACATACATGTGCACACCTTTCTTTGTTTTATTTAGTTTTAAATATAAAGAGCCAAGGAAATTGGAAAAGTGCAGGCAGCAGCGCCATTCTGGGGTGAATTGGACCCTTCACTGCTTATTCTTCCTAAATATCAAAATTGGTAGTAGTTACTTAATTGCTATTGTATGTGTAGAACATAATGTTTCTCTCTTTTTTTTTTCTCCTTGTTTTCTAGATATTTCAAGGGAATACTGAATTGTACCAGGAAGTTCGCAATAATTTCATTCCACCTATTATTGCACGTTTTTTTAGGATTAACCCTGTAAAATGGCACCAGAAAATTGCAATGAAAGTAGAGTTGCTAGGATGTCAGTTTAGTATAGGTAAGACAACTGAAAGCTTTCATCTATGCAAGACAAGAAGCGAAGCTTTTAAGGTTGTAAGTGAAATTAAGGTTAAAAGTTATATCATGGGTATATTTTCAATGAGACTGAAGTACTTTTTGGCTGCATAATCCTTCTGTAACTGGTACTTCTGAGTTTATCCAAAAGTTACTACTCTTAACCACGAAAATACTGAATTTCGGTGTACACAAGGTAATTTACAAAGTAAATGTGTCAAAAGACACCAATCACTTGCTTTCCATGTCATTGATTCATGGGGGGATTTCCTCATTATATAACATGAATAAAATCTTTGTAGCAAACTGTTCCAGCTGTCTTCTCCTAAAAAGGAGATATGGAAAACTAGCACTTCAAAGAAATTACCTTATAAATTCTTCTGAAGGTCGTGCTCCTAAAATCACCTTGCCACCACCACCTCAGAACAAGAATGACAAGAAGAATGCTGACTTCATTGATGACTTCATTCATTCAGTGAAGACTTCGTTGCAGACAGATAAAACAACTTTCACACCTGAAATAAAAAACACTACAGTGACTCCAAGTGTAACCAAAGGTATCCACAGTTAAACAGCAGAAGTGTTTGGAACTCCTTATAGTGCTTTGGCATATATTAAGTGTGCTTTCTGAATTGAATTTTTCTCAAAACTTAACATATTACAGCAGATTATCAATATTTGATTTCTAATGTTTACCAGTTATTAAATATAAATATGATAAAAGATATGCAGTTGCATACTGCATGCAGAAACAAAGCCAATCTGCCACGTAATATGTATAATATAAATGTATATAAAATATATATATATGGTCCATTTTCCAGAACTTGTTCAAACTGAGTTCAGCTTTTAATCACTGAACAAATTTTGTCAGAAGGAGAAGTTGCAACTTGGACTTCCCTTCTGAATCAATCAGGTGTAACTGCTTTATGTAATAATTTCTTAGAACAAAACACCTTTGACATAGCAAATCTTTTCTGGAGCAGTCTTGTTGACATGAAACTTGAAAAATGTCACCTAGCATAATCATTTTGTTTATTGAAGAAAATGGTCAGAAAAGGGAGCAAAGTCACTGCAGATGTGGGCACTGCTGAAGTGTCCTTTGGATGGCAGGAGACAGGATCACACACAGATCCAGCACAGGCTGATTGGGATTAACTGGTAAGGTACTGTGGAGTTTACTTCTTAAAGCAGGTTCAAACTTAAGTGGTGGCACTAAGGGATTTTCTGCATAAATAATAGAACACCTTGTTGTAATGGAAAAACCATGTATTAAAACAAACTGGTTGATTATGATGAGAAACCCTGCAAAACCACCACCTGTGCATGCATGTAGAAGAGCCAGATGTTAATTGAAGTTTGCACTGTGGGAGCATCCAGCAGAGTAGCTTAGCTGGGGGATCTGGTGTGATAGACACTAAACATGAAAACCGTGTGCTTTACCCAAGTAATTTTCAAATCAAAAACTGATTTATGAGAAGCTCTTTCTGTCTTGACACCACTCAATTTAATGGCTTTCAGATGTGGCATTGGCAGCAGTTCTGGTTCCAGTGTTGGTGATGGTCTTCACTACTCTGATTCTTATCTTAGTTTGTGCGTGGCATTGGAGAAACCGGTAAATGAATAGATGGATGAAAGTGCTTTAAATGAATGTTAGCCTGGTGTGTGGGAATGAAATACTGCATGTATTGCTGTGGGAACTCTGCAGTCTGCATTTGTGGAAAGAATTGCATTCTTTCTGAGAAAATATTCACTTGAATAGCAAGGACAAAACAGCTTTTTGTAACTGTTTTCATTAAAGTCCTTTGACTAAAATCTGGTTTCTCTGGTAGCAGCAGACTGGTGATGGCAAGCCAGTTTACTGGTGCTTATACATTAAATTTGAGGACCAGTTACAGCCAAGGTGATAGTTGCTGAGCATTAATTAATGCATCTTTTGATAAGCAGACTAACTAAAATAACCCTTTTTTTCTTTTTTTTTTTTTTTTTTCAGCAAGAAAAAAACTGAGGGCACATATGATCTACCTTACTGGGATCGTGCAGGTAACAGAATGGTTTTATGAAACCATTTACTCAGCATTTTTTGTTTGATGTGTATTTCAGATTGCAGTAACACATTTTCAACTAGGAGAAGCTTCTCTAATGCTAACTGAGGAAGGCATAGCAAATACTGAATGTCCATTCTGGACAAACTTCACTGCTTATTTCTCTGATTTCTTTTTTTTTCAGAAATAGTAAATGTCATGACTCCTGTTAGAGCTGGCAGCTTCAGGCGTTTTTTTAGGGAACAAAGTGTAGAACCTCTTAATTATACAACATGAGGGAAAAAAATAATTTATAAGGAATGTCTTTATACATTCAATAACCATTTATTTGGTACTTTTTTTGTCCTGGAAAAAATCTTTCATCTTGGTGTATAAACTCCGTCCAAAATTTGTCTTCATTGCCCTAGTAAGCATGTGGGATTTAGGTATATCTTCCATCCTACTGTCTTGTGCCTCACAAACTTAAGATCCGATAATTGCACCAAGCAGCCCTTTGGAGTGGTCCTGAAACCATCTGTGCCACCGTGCAAAGGGCAGCTGCAGCAAATGGGTTGGTACTGCTGTATGACTGTGCTTCACTTCTCTGGCCTCGTTTTCAAAACTTGCACATCCATGTGTCTGCTCACCGGCAATCTTAGGTATGTCTTAGCCTTTAGACAAGGAACCTTTTAATGACTTCACTTTGATTTTTTACATGTCTGTTTCTGATAGGTTACAGCTCTGTTGTCTTAGGGTATTAATCTAAATAGTGATAATTGAGTTATTTATCTGCTTCAAAAAAATACGAGCTGTGCTGAAAAATATTTTAGTAGCTTAAAACACAGTATATATACAATCTTGGGTGGTTTGTTTGTTGGGTTTTTTTTAACCCATGTGAAGGATGGTGGAAAGGAATGAAGCAGTTTCTCCCGACCAAATCAGCAGAACATGAAGAAACTCCTGTACGCTACAGCAGCAGTGAAATCAGTCACCTAAGACCAAGAGAAGTCCCAACAGTGTTGCAAACAGAGTCTGCAGGTACTTTGTGGGCCATGGTTTAGAGATATGTATATAAAGACATACCAAAAAATGTCAGGAATCTGGCTACATTTAGTTATTTCTTGGTTTTGGGGGGGCCCAGAGGAGAAATGAATAATTCTGTGGGTAAGCATATCTCTTAAACTGCAGGCTTTTTCAGGTCTATCCTCTCATTCGATGTGCTGTAGGTAGACACTTGCCCAAGTTAATGCAGTAACTGAAAGCTTCTTTACTTGTTTTTAAACCTCATAAAGGGTTAAAGAATTCTTTTAGTTATATTTTCATGCACTGGAAATAATTTCATTACAATATTTTTATGCACAAATCTGAAATGTGGCACCTGTTTCTCTACCCTTACTCTATTGTTTAAATCATACTTGTGATCTGGAAAAGGAGGATTTATGGATAGTGGCACATGCCCTTTCCCTGGTGACCCAGGCACGAGAGGAGGATGACTGACTGTGCCTTTGGTTCTGTGCTTACCTGCTGGTGGCAGAATTGGGCAGATGTGCAGGAATTACAGCTTCACTGCAGGCAGAATTGCTTTTCTCCTTTTTGCTGCTTGGCTGTTTTTACCTAGCTGGTCAGGCTTTTCACCTCCAGTTTTTGTAACTCAGATTATCTGTTGAGCTAAAACACCTCAGCTGACTACATGCATGTCCCCTAAAAGAACAGACCCTCCACCCCCAGGACCACTTTTCATCCAGACGCAGGCAGAATAATTTTATTTAAATCTAATTTAAAGAGAAGAACATTTCAACAAGCTTTATTTGCAGGCAGATTTGCAGCATGGGAAATTGCAGCTCACCTGGGAAGAAGTATAAACCAGAGAAGTGGGAATGTTTTTTCTATCCCAGTGGCTTTACCTATTGGGTGGAAAGGAATCCTTTTCCAAAGTGATTGGCACTGGTGGACAGAGATGGACCACTGGTTTGATGTAGGATAATGATCTCTGTGAGACTACTGACAGGTTGTATTTAATGTGAGGCCACTGTAAAACAATCCATTAAGTGTGTTTATATTTTGTTTTGTTGGGGCTTGCAACACAGAATATGCTCAGCCCCTGGTAGGGGGAATTGTGGGCACGCTTCACCAGAGATCAACCTTCAAACCAGAGGAAGGAAAAGAAGACAGTTATGCTGACTTGGACCCTTACAATTCCCCCATCCAAGAAGCTTACCATGCCTATGCCGAGCCACTGCCTGTCACTGGACCAGAGTACGCGACGCCAATCATCATGGACATGTCCAGCCATCCCAGCACACCTCTTGGTGCTCCTTCCATTTCCACCTTCAAAGCTGCAGGGAATCAAGCTCCTCCACTGGTTGGAACGTGCAATAAACTGTTATCCAGGACAGACAGTGCATCCTCAGCACAGGCACTGTACGATATACCAAAGGGGCAGCTGGGGGTAGGCAGTGCCGACCAACTAGTGTACCAGGTGCCGCAGAGTGTGGCCCATCGCACTGGGAGTAAGGATGAACAAAGTTAGCTCATGAGGAAGGTAGAATGATGGCTTGTTTCTAAAAGCCAGTTCCATAAAGCTCACAGTTGCATTTTTTTTAAATCCCATTGTTTTGATATTGTTAGTCTTAAATAATACAGTGTTGAACCAAAAGATGTGGTGTGGGACGTGTGGGAAAACAGTAACTCTGCCTTTCCTCTAGCTGTATGTACAATTAACAGCTTGTCTCCTGCAAAACCGTGGACCTTTTTATTACTACTGTACAATTGTCTGTCAGACATGAGATCTTCATTATTAGCTTCAGTAATTCATTGATGTGAATGATAAATTGAGAGAAACAGTTTGAGTACAAAAGCCAGGCATTTCTTCCTAATGGTACTATTTCTTGGGGTAAAAACCCCCACCCCAAAACCCAAAGCTCTTAATTTCTGTGCAAGCACTACAGCTTCTAAAATTACTCTTTCCTTTTAAAATGTCTGCACAACTTTGGACTTAACAAGTTACTATCAGGACTGATGGCAAAAATCCCTTCCAGCTTCATGGCGTAAAATAGTTTTGATTCTGAATTACATTATTTTGGCTTTTGTTAACGGAATTGTGATTGTGAGCTGTGTTTTCCTCAGAAGGTTCCTGCCTTTTTGGTTAGCCTTCTAAAACTCTTTTCTGCCTCTTCTCCTTAAGCCTTCCTAGGGATCCAGGAGGCACAGATTGCCATAAGCAAACTGCCTGGCAATTGCTTTTACATTTTCCCTATGCTGTGAGGGCCACTTGAATAGCATCTGCCTCCAAGTCAGACTTCCCTGAGGCTCAGTGCAAGAAGCATCGAGGTCTTAGAGGTGACTTGAAATGAGAAAGGCCCTGCCCTGCCCTCCCCTCCCCTCCCCTCCCCCAAAGTGTCCATTGTTCTGTGTTCAGGTGTGATCTTATACAAAGAAAGATCTGTACATACTTTAGTGAGTGCTTAAGGAAGCACACAAATATTCTGATGGTGCACAGTTTGTGTTGGACATGCATTTAGCACATATGGTACGTCTCAGCAAAACTGACAAACTTTAGCCTTAGGGCTTTTTGTTATGATTGTTCTTACTAGAAGCATGAAAGATTCCAAAACCTTTGCAAAAGAACCAGTACTATTCCAAAGAGCGTCCATTTCAGACATATTTATTGGAATTTCTATCCTTTGAATGTTCCAGTGTTCTGTACTGTGAAAACATTGCAGTCAGTCATTTATCGGGGTAACGTAGACTCATTTTAGCTAGGTAATCACAAAATGAAAACAGTCTGAATGTTGTATTTGCCATTTTTTTATCTTGTTAGAGAAACAAGCACAGCTTTCTTACCTAAGTAGAAGGAAAAACCCCACAATAAAAATGCTGTATTTTTATTCTAACAGCACTGTTGGAAGGGTGCTGAATTAATTCGTACATGTGAGACCCCTTCCCGACACAGTAGCCCGGTTTTATGGACTGCAGGGGTTACTGTTTGTTTTTGTGATATAATTCAAAGCCTTGTTTACTGCCCAGGTCCTTAAATGCTGTGGAGAACATCTAAATGGAAACTGCTGTGCTGTTCAAGGGGCTGCCACCATACCTTAATACCAGTACAGTATCCTCATTTACCACTTGAAATCTGTTTGCAGAGGGGCTGTATATAAACTCTGGAGTCAAAAATTACTTGTGGCCTGTTCAGCATCTAAAAGATGATATTATGTAGACTCATAGAATGGCTGGGGTTGGAATGGGCCTTAAAGATCATGTAGTTCCAATCCCCTGCTGTGGGCAGGGACACCTTCCCACTAGATCAGGTTGCTCAGAGCTCCATCAAGCCTGGCCTTAAACACTTCCCAGGGATGGGGTGTCCATAACTTCTTTGAGAAACCTGTTCCAGTGTCTCACTACCCTCACAGTAAAGAATTTCTTCCTTATATCTAACCTAAACTTCCCCTCTTTCAGTCTGTACCCATTTCCCCTTGTCCTGTCACTGCTATTCCTGACAAGAAGCCCTTCCTAGGCTTCCCTGCAGGCCCCTTCAGATACTGGAAAGTTGTAATGAGGTTTCCACCCAACCTCCTCTTCTCTGGGCCAAACAGCCCCAACCTTCTGAACCTGTATCCATAGGGGAGGGGCTCCAGTCCTCTTACTGACCTTGTGGCCTCCTATGGACTTGCTCCAACAGTTCCATGTCCCTCTTATGCTGGGGGTACCAGAGCTGGATGCAGCACTCCAGGTGGGGTCTCACTAGAGCAGAGGAGAATCCCTCACCCTCCTGGCCATGCTCCTTTTGATGCAGCCCAGAATTCCACTGGCTTTCTGGGCCGTGAGAGCACACTGCCAGCTCACTTTGAGTTTTTCATCAACCATCACCCCCCAGGCCTTCTCTGCAGGGCTGCTCTCAGTCACTTCTCTGCCCAGCCTCTATGTGTGCCTGGGATTGCCCTGATCCAGGTGTAGGACAATACCTTTTTAACTCCATGGGGTGCCAGCTCTGAGGCCTGTCCAGGTCCCTCGGGATAGCATCCCTTCCCTCCCGCATCTTGACTGCGCCTTACAGATTGGTGGTGTTGGCAAACTCGCTGAGGGTGTGCTCAGTCCCACTGTCCCTGTCACCAACAAAGATGCTGAAAATACTCTGTGATACCTAAAAGCCCAATTCTACAATTTCTGATCATTCATTCTCATTCATTGAGAATTACTTTTTTTTAATTACTTGTTTTAGAGTTGGGTGTCTTGAGCCTAAATGTGAATGTAAGTAAGGATGGTAAATAAGACCCATTTGTGAACAGGAAATTCCTGCTTAAAATTGTACTTTTGATGTTACTGCAACTTTTTCTGCCTGACAAAAATAGTCTGTAATCTTCATAGTTTTTCTTAATCAGGTAAGTAAGTGTTCCTAGCTATCAGCAGCAACTATAACTGAAATTACCTGAGCTGATTCTGTTTGAAAGGGGTGGGAAGTTGTAAAGTTTCCATTAAGATGTGACAATACAACTACAGTACTGAATTAAGTTAAGAATCCTCTCCGTTCTCAATGTGCACCAGTTTAGGCTTAGAAAAATTACCATAAAAACAAATGGATGTGTTCAAGTCAGTATAAACACACCTGGAATTAATTTTTACTTCAGACCAGGAATGGTAGAACTGTGGAGATCTGGAGGCTAAGGTGGTGTAAGAATTAAACAGTTTGTCTGCAGTGGGTTATTTTTTAAGAAAACATAATGCAACTTCATCATCTGAGGAGCATGAGCTTTTAAAGAAGTGGATGTTTTTAAAATGTAAGCCCCTTTTCTGAAGGAGTTTGGTCCCAGGCCTTGCTCTTGCTTCAGACTTCAAACAAGTTATCTGCCATAGCTAAGATACATTTGAATAGGTAACAGTTGGGTTTAATTGCATGACACATTAAGATTAGAATTCGCCTATGTACAGTAAAGCAAAGCTGCATTTCATGGGTCTTATATGTGAATACATATGTATATAATATGTATTTCACTCTTGTTTGGCTTGAGTATTCTCCCAGAATCTATGTTCTTACCTCAGCATGTATTGTTGTTGCTCAGTATTTGTATATGTTGCTAGGACTTAGGCTGTATAAATAGTGAGGGGGTTTTATATGTTAAAAAGTATTTTAAATAAATTGTACATACGTATTACTCAGTATGTTTGCAGTTAATACCTACCTTCTATCTAATTCATTTGCAGTCTGGAAATGCCGGGGTTATTTGTGAGTCACATGGGCTCATGCCCTGTCTCCAGGAGTTTCCTGGCAGGATGTGGGTTAGTCCCTGTCCCCAGTCTACACAACACCTCTGCACTGCTGGAGAGGCTGCTGGTTCAGTCTTCAACTAGACCATGGCTATTTCCAGTTACTGAGTAAAGCTGATGCTGCTTGTACTTTTTCCCCTTCATATGAATTCCAGCACTGCAGTGCCTCATATGAAGAACTCAGTCATAATAACTCTTTTATGAGTAAAAGGGGGTGTGAGTTCACACTGTCTCTCTCATTGCAAGGTGGAAGAAACTCCTATTGCTCTACCCAGCACTACAAATATCTCCTAAAAAATCAAAAAACCACACATAATTAAAGCAGGTGATGCTGATCTGTGGGGAGATGAACACTAAGTAATTCTACTGCACATGATAGTCCCGTGTCAGTTTTATGAGTTGTCTCTTCCTTAGGTAAGAATTAGAACAACTGTTGATGATCCACTACATCCCAGCTGAATTCTCCTTCATAAATGGGACAATTTAAAAACTCTAGTGATGAATTGCTTTGTTCGTACAAGCAGAGAAGGGCACAAGGAAGCTGTTTTCCCATGGGAACACTATTATACTTCAGAATTGGGGTTTTTTTAAATAACTAGTTCTGAAACGTCACATTTTTGCAGGATCTTGAATGCAGAACATCTCAGATTCAGCAGACTGACATTGAACAGTTCCAAGGACCTGTATATACAATTTTATGTTGTTTCAACCATTTTTTTTACCCCTTTCATTTTGCATGGTAAGATATATCTGACAAACTCACTATTTTCAAATTCTGCAGTTCAAACACAAATATTTTCAGATCTTCATTCACCTGGTTAAAAAAATTCTTACCTGGCATTCCTTTTTGTGTGTCTTCAGACTTAACCTCAGATGGTTTTCATGTCTCCTAACCATGAAGCTGCATAGAAAACCAAACAGAAATTTAACATTAAAAAAAGAAGTTATTCTTCCTTAACTGATCCTTTATCTACAAACACATGCACAAGGAATGTATATACAATATTTGCTTACAAGTATACAGTAAATATAACTACATCTAATTAGTTACATGTAGTTAGATGCCATATGTAGTTCCAATTCAAGATAGCATTACTAGGTTTTGCAAAATGAAACCAAACTCTTATTCTCACATAATTTGAGGAAAAACAGCATGTGAAGTCCTATTTTTTCTATACAACCAATTATATAAAAATATAACTGTTTTAATCAACTTTTCTCTAGTACATCTGCACTGAAGTTTATTTCCTCATAGCCTTGACAATTTCATGGAAACACATGGATTTTGTTACCAGCTACTTGGAGGTTGATTAGCAAAGTAAGACTGTGACTGTATAATCTAAATGGCAAATACTTACAAAAAACCCTACTGAGTCAAAAGTTGCCTAAATTCTGAATGTGGGTTATTGCAGCTTAAAAAAGAAGAAAAATTTTTTTTCATATCAAGTAAGTGAGGTATTTTTCAGCTCAGAACTTAATTATTTATAGAAAAAAGCACTTCATATTATGTATTATGACAAAAAATTATTGTACATCTGTTTACTAACATAACTATTTACCGATAAAAACTATTCAGAAGGCCTCAAAAATAATCACGCTGCAGACTTCCTACTCTTCCTACTAGAGAAGGAAAGTGCTAATGCTTGGAAATCAGGCATTTTCCTCACAGGCACTTAATTGATCAGTGAGGATCACACTGCGGGAGCTCATGGGACCCTT